>KK120551.1:11744-64737 GCA_000611955.2 Stegodyphus mimosarum | reverse complement strand
CCCTACACAGTATGTTTCATGTCATTTTGTCACTAAATTTTCCATTGTATTATTTTGCTAGAGGTTTGGCCCAAACACTTTCACGCTCTTGCACAAACTAGATCAGTATAAATTTTAGAATCTGCCATGTAGAACTCCTGTAAAGTTAGAGGAAAGCTGCATCTCCCCCCTCCTTTTTTTGAGGCAATTATTTTCTTGCAAAGAGATTTCAGCACAATGTTCATTTCCGTTCCCTTAATTTTTATTGTATCTTGCATCAGGGCTTTACTAAATTTGCTGAGAAATACAATAAAAGCAATTCATTATTTTCATGCCCATTTTGCCAAAACTGTTGCAAGTGTTCTTATCTTAAGCAATGAAACCAAGATGATGGATGATACAATGTCCATAAAACAGTGGGCAAAGTGTTTAAAGAACCGGGAATTGGTTCTAGACAAGTCACTTGCCTTCTTATTTTGCAGAAATCATATACAGGTGAAGAGAAGGTGAACAGTTACATAATTACATACAGATGGGTTTTTGAATGCATGTCCCAAACAATATCAGCCAGAAATTTAAAACGAAAATGTGCTTCAGTAGCCTGCTCATATTGAAAATAAATTTCACAGCCAAAAGATACTGCAAACTGTTGAAATGTTTGAGATATTTTATCAATTGTAATTTTTATATTTATACCTTTTGTGATGGATCATGTGAAATGAGGCAACAGAGTTTGTATTGCTCTGAATTGTATTACATGTGTATGTGTTTTTCTTTTATTGACATTAACACAATTTAAGATTTAAATAATTGGGACTGTCAGATAGAATTTCCTTTCCATTTTTATATTTTTAAATATAAGTTTTAAATTGATTAATTTTTACTTAATAGTAATTTTAGATAATTGACATTAATTTTTTCACCAATGCAGTCCTTTGTTTTGCTAACACTATGCACCTGTTTTAAAAAATTTTTCTGTACTTAGAGTACATGAAATTAGAAACTCATAAATATGTTTTATTTTACAAACGGGGATTTATTTAATTTAAACATATTGCCACTCAGAACTAGTGTCTCAGTGGTCGTTAGACGGACCCCACGGTTGATGATCTTTCCGTAGGTCAGATAGGCGTGTTTTCGGTACTAGTGGTTTTAGGGATCTTAGCATTGGCTTTCTTTACTCCCCTGTTGTTGTGGTATTTGTTGTGTGTGTTTAATTAGATATAGATTTTAGATGTTCTATATTTTGTGTTGGAAAAGTGGAGTTACTCTTGTCACAGTTCTGTTGGTTTTTTGATGGTAATGTATTGTGATTTTTGGTTTGTTCTTTGTTTTGGAATTGAGGCTTATTGTGTTTGATTGTACCGATTAAATCACAGACCTGTACATTTTGTTTTTGAGATTTTTAGTTATGATTTTTGGGATTTTCCCTTTTTTTAATGGTAGTTCCCTGGTTTGTTTGTAGTATGTATGGTTACATGTTGTTTGTTCTTTTTTCTTGTAACTAACGGTGTGATTTTATGATTTTCTTTAGTTTTGTTGGTATGAATGGATGGATCGGTCTTTTAATTGCATCCATACTAAAATGTATCTTTTTGGTTTGATTTGTTCACATTATACTAACCTTTTTTTTTGTTGCCCGGTTCTTGAGGCTTTGGTTTTCTGGGGCTTCGGCTTATACTATGATAGTTATTACATCGTTGTATTTAACATAATTTTATTCTGGACATGGCCGGACCGACCGCTGTCTTCATTGTTTGTTGTTAGATGGGCTAGCTCTTAATTTGAGCCACACGACTGGACCATTCCAGTCAGGTGGGCCGGAGGGCTGCGCCCCATTACTATACTGCAGACTGTTGGTAGCGTATTGGTGATTACTGGTTAATATATAACAAATACATGCAGAATATTAATTTAAACATATATATCATGAGTTTCCTTTAGTACATCTATTACTTATGGGTGGCTAGCAACTTGAATATTTTCAGTTTGTGTTTACTTACACATTTACAAAAGCCCACACCACAAGATAAATATCTTTGTCAAGATGATGCAATGCTAAATAGAAATGATGAGAATTTCAGTTTTCCAAAATGAGGCCAAAATGCAGATGCAACATAAAAAAAAAGTAAGCAGGATTCTTATCAAAATTTACTTTTAAATTTCCCTGACCACATGCAATGTATTTAATATTTCATAAATGTTAAATATAAAATATGAAATTATGTAGTATCAGCAACAATAATTTTACATATTTATGGTAAAAATATATCTACTGGTGCCCGTTGGCGAAAATTGGCTATTTTTGGTGGCACATGGACACCGAGTTTGTGCAGTTCTTTGACTTGTTACTTTGGTTCTGGGTAGCACCAATTTTTGCGCCAAAAATCGCCGCTACACAAAGCCAAAATAATAAGTCAAAAAATTGCACAAACTCGGTATCCACGTACACATCGACCTGTTTTCACTTTAAAAAAATCTCAGAATTGCACAATCTAGGCATTGCACATTTCCTTGACTTTATCCATGTACACATCGATTTATATTCACTTAAAAAGTCAAAGGAGCAGCCAACAACAACAAAAAAAAACTTAATAAACTACATTTTAAATCAAAGAATGAATTAACATAACAAAGGAAATTCATCTTAGTACTACACAATGTAAATATACACTTAACTTACTTACAAATTTCGTGGCTTCAGTCAAATAAATTCCCTAAACAGCATCCAAAAACTTCCTAAAAGTATCTGAACTAGAATCTGTATACTGGCATTGCTAGATAAATTCACAAAAATAAGAGTAAAAAATATCCTCCGACGTTCGACTATGCACATTTCCTCCTTACAAACAAGACACTTGTAATGGCTACTAAGTAAACTTTCATTTACACACCTGTCAATTAATGTTTCTTCCCTTACATTCCAAACTGTACAGAAACTTCAAATTAATCTTACCATATTACCATGTAAACCATAAAATAAGCAACGTACTTTCTAACCAACATCCAACACTTACAAATCCCATCAGTCAAATTCACTGCAATCATGCTGTCCACGCCTGCGAGCACAGCGCCCCGGTTAAAAAAATTTTACTAGTGATGCTGTTGACAAGAGTAATGCTTCAGTAAGGCGAGAGATCTTAATACATGAGAGTGTGTTTACCTTACTACTGAGTCAATGTTTTATATACAGTCCACTGTGTGATTCTTAACCATATTACTTACGAGAATGAGAACCAGCATACATGTTGGTCCGTCGAGCCGGAGCTTATTATAAATAAGAAACGTCTTCAGAATTCATGTGGACTACAAGGGTGTGGCTACTTCTGGTTTCGAAAGAAAAATATTCAATGGTCAAGTAGATGGTAATTTAGTATTTGAATTATTTGAGATTTAATTTGAGTTTATACCTAATAGCACTATTGTGAACTTTGCTGTATTTCTTTGAAGTTTGAGTTGTGTCAGAATGAAAAATGTTTAAATGCGCAATTAAAGAGAATTTAAGGATTATAGCCTTCGAAATAGGAGTTGAGCTAACAGATAAAATGACAGTTTTAGAATTAAACACAGCCATCAAAAAACAGTGATCCATATAAATCTGATCCATATTCTGTGAATGAAATTGCAAACATGATCATTGAGAAGAGAAAGTCTGAGAAATCCAAACAGTTACAGCTTGAAAAAATTAAGTTAGAGCGTTCTAAAGCAGAGTTGATTAAAATACGCGCAGAAATAAAATCGGATATTTCTAAAATCGAAAATAACAACAAATCATTAGACACACTTATAAAAAGCGTTCGTACTTTAACTATGAAAATACCTACAATACCAGAAGGTTGGGGTTTTTTTCTTTTCCTCTTTAGAGAGAGCATTTGTTTCTAAGGAAATACCGAAAAAATACAAAGCGGAAATTTTGTTGAATTTGTTACGCGATAAGGCATCTAATATTATCACTTATATAGAGGAGAAAGATTTAATTAATTACACAAAAATAAAAGAAATAGTATTACGAGAATTTCAACCAACACCGTATTCATGTTTAGAGCAATTTAGGAAAAAGCATCCAGACTACAAAATGAAACTCACGTTCAGTTTGCTTCACGTTTAACTACTAGTTGGAACTATTATTTAAAATAAAGAGATGTAAATGATTTTGAACCATTAAATCAACTTATAATATCTGACAAAATTTATCAAATTCTTGATAAAGAAACAGCAACTCATATTAGTGTGAGACAAGGAGACAGGTGGTTTAAATCCAGTGAGTTAGGAAAAGAGGTAGATTTATTTTTCACATCTAAAGAAAAATCATTTGCTGTAAGCTCTAATATTTACAAGAGTTCTTCGAAAAATGTTTCAAAAGTATTTCTTTCAGGTATTTCTTCTAATTGTGTGTTATGAAAACTGAATATCACCATCTACCTAAATGTCCAAGTTATCTAATATTATCAGTGAATGATAGAGCAGAAGTAGTTAAAAATAATCATCTTTGCTTTAACTGGATGTCTAACAAACACTGTATTAAATTGCTCTTAAAAAATGTCTTGTTTTTGCAAAAAGAGACATAATAAAACATTGCATTTTCCAAACCGAAACTCCAATGAAAATCGTAACGCATGTAGAGAAAATGAGATTGCAATTAAAAGTGAGTCAGCAAATACTCTTCATAGTTCAAGGCCATCGACAACCCCGGTGAGTGAAGATCCTAAGTTCCCTAATGTACAAGCGCCAGAGTTTGTGCAAAGCTTAACATTTTTGAGTAATCATTCGAATAAAAAGAAAAATAAAGTGTTACTAAGTACGGCGATATGTATTTTAACAGATGAAAAAGGAAATGAATATAAATTACGATGCCTTTTGGATGGGGGAAGTGAATCTTGCCTGTTAAGTAAACATATCGTAGATATGCAATTAAAAAAAGAAAAGGTGGATATAGTAGTTAGCGGTTTAAATGACTCATCTGTAAGAATAAAAACAAGAGTTAATGCAAACATTCGTAACGAAAATAAAAGTTATGTTAAAAATGTAGATTTCTTGGTAGTTCTTAAGATAATGAGATACTTTATACCCTCACAAAGAGTAAACATTTCTCTTGAGAATTTTAGACATATAAAGTTAGCTGATGACAAGTTTAACATTCCCGAACATATTGACTGTTTGCTTGGTGCAGAGGTATATTTAGAGTTGTTACAACCTGGTCAAATTCGATTTGCCAATTCTAATATCATTCTACAAAACAGTGCGTTTGGATTTTTTACGTCTGGGAATTACGTAACAGAAAAAGAGAGTGGGGTTCATTGTGGTGTGATAACAGAAGAAACAAATTTAGATAACACCCTCAAACAATTTTGGGAACTTGAAAACGCTGAGGTTGCAAAGAAGGGAAGTAAAGAACCGGAATTCTGTGAAGAGCATTTTAAAAATAATTATACCCGTGAAGATAATGGAAAATACGTAGTGAAGATGCCGTTTAGGGAAGATCCAATGTGTTTAGCGAATTCAAAACAAATCGTGCTTAAGAGGTTGAACTCATGTGAATTCATTTGAATAAAGATGAAAATTACTTATTATTGTACTCAGATTTTCTACGTGAATATGGAGAGCTAGGTCACATGACTGAAGTCAAGAATGAAGATGACGGGCAGAAGGGAACATACTCTATTCCAGACCTTGGGATTTATCACCCTAAGAAAAGTGACACCTTTGAAAGTAGTGTTCAATGCTTCGACTACAACGTTAAAAGGTAATTCGCTGAATTCAATTCAACGCAATGGTGGTGTAATTCAAGGATACTTGTTTTCGATTATGGTACGTTTCCGAAAACATATTTATGCCTTTACAGCGGATATCAAAAAGATGTACCAAATGATATCGATTCATCTTACTCAATGGCAGCTACAGAGAATTTTGTGAAAAGAGTCAACTAATGGTCCAGTAAAAACTTCTGAGTTAAACATGGTCACCTATGGCACAGTAAGTGTCCCTTTCTTAGCCACAAGAACATTACGTCAGCTTGCTATAGATGAGTTCAGAAATTTTCCATTAGCAGCTGCAGTTCTACAGAGTGATTTTTACATGGATGATGTGCTAGCAGGGTCCCATTGAGTTCGGCAAAGAAGTTACAGCAAGAATTGATTGAGATTTTAAGAAGCGCAACTATGTCTCTGCAAAAATGGTGTAGCAACAATCCAGAGCTTGCAGTTAACGTTCATGATGAATAACACATTCCAGTGCGCGAATGAAGTTTCAGCTCTTGGTTTTTCCTGGAAAGCAGATAAAGATTGTTTTAATTTTAAAGTGAAACTAGAAGACAAGTGTAAAATTACTAAAAGGCAAGTTTTGTCAACAATAGCAAGAATCTTTGACCCACTTGGTTTATTGGGTCCTGTGATAGGCAAAGCTAAAATATTTTTTTCACAGACTATGGTTTTTGAAGCTCAAATGGGACGATCTTCTACCTGAAAAAGAAGCCAAGAAATGGCAATGATTTTTCTCTGAACTGCCTCATATATGTAATTTAGAAATTAAGAGATGCATTCTTGTTGCAGAAGCAATTGCTATTGAGTTACACGGATTTTGTGATGCCTCTGAGAAAGAATATGAAGCTGTAGTTTATTGTAAATCCATCTCCCAATGTTGTGAAGTAATAATAAGGCTTGTAGCAAGTAAATCAAGAGTTTCTCCTATAAAGTGAGTTAGCATACCAAGATTAGAGTTGTGCGCAGCTGTATTGCTTGTGAAATTAATGACTTGAGTAATATCTGCTCTGAAACTTAATATTAATAATGTATTTTTGTATAGTGACTCTATGATTTGGCTGCAAAAGGAGCCCTGCTGTATGAAAATATTCGTTGCTAATCGAGTAGCGGTGGTTCAAGAAATGACGGATGTGCGACAGTGGTGAAAATCCGGCTGATATTATCTCCAGGGGACTTCACTCTATCAAGCTTGTCCAAAGTGAGCTGTGATGGAAGGGTCCTGGTTTCTTGATGAAGGATGAGTATCCATGTAAAGTGATTCCTATTGAAGTTATTGTGAAAGACTTTCCTGATGAACTCAAAAAACTTAATGACTTTAAAATTTCACTTAAGACAAAAGTCAATTGTTTCCTAAATGAGTTCTTAAATTTGAGTAATAACTATGTTAAAATTTTGCATATTTTAAGTTTTATTTACAGGTTCTACAATAATTGCAAGGCTAAGAACAAGATTAGTGGTCCTCTTGGCAGTGAGGAAATTAAACATGCAGAATTAAAGTTAATCAAAATCGTTCGAGAAGAAAAGTTTTAAAAAGAATTAACTAGTCTTCAGAAAGACAGTATGGTGATTCCGAATAGTAAGTTAAAAAGTTTGTACCCTTTTTTAGATAAGGACAATATTTTGTGGGTAGGTGGAAGACTAACCAATAGTAAGTATAACTTTGAAAGAAAATTTCCTATAATACTGCCAAAAAATCATAGATTAACGATCTTAATAGCAGAGATAGTCCATAAAAAATACATGCACGTTGGACCTCAAGGATTAATGTGTAATATTAGGCAAAAGTTTTGGCCTTTACGTGCTTGAAATCTTTGTAGGAAATAAGTCCATGAATGCGTGATTTGCTTTAAAGCAAAACCAGTCCCTTGTGAGCAACTCATGGCCCATTTACTGCAGGAAAGAGTTACACCAAACTTCCCATTCAATTGTGTAGGAGTTGATATTTGCGGGCCATTTATGATAAAATACAAAAATCAGAGGAAAGGAATTCTTAATAAAATTTATTTATGCATTTTTGTTTGTTTTGTAACAAAAGCTTGCCATTTGGAGCTTGTTACAGACCTTTCTAGTGAGACCTTTATCACAGCATTAAAAGTAAGTGTAAGGTAAGTGTGCACGTATCTTTTCCGACAACATGAGAAATTTTGTTGGAAGTAATTTAGAATTGAAAAAATTGAACAAATTGATTAACAAACCAGATGAAAATTTAAGTAATTATTTATTCATTGAGGGCATTGATTGGACTTTCATTCATTCGCATGCTCCTAATAATGGAGGACTTTGGGAGGCAGCTGCCAAGTGCGCCAAACATCATCTCAGACGTGTGGTGGCAAATTTAAAATTAACATTTGAGGAATTTTAAAATATAATTACCCAAATTGAGGGGATACTTAATTCACGCCCACTATATCATATATCAGCTGAATTGGATGACTTTGACGTCTTGACGCCTGGGCATTTTTTGATTGGAAGACCAATAACTGCATTAGTCGAACCCAGCATTTTAAATGCAAGTGCTAACATGTTAAACAACTGGAAAAAGTTAACAAAAATAATTCAGTCCATCTGGAAATGTTGGTCAAACAATTATTTAAATACACTTCAACAAAAATAAATGGTATTATGAAAAAAATAATGTAGAAGTTGGTAATATGGTCATTCAAGATAATACACCTGTTTGTAATTGGCCATTAGGCAGAATTATAGAAACGCTAGCAGGTACAGATAATAAAGAGTCGTAAAAGTAAAAACCAAAAATGGAGCTTTTACAAAGGCAGTTTCTAAACTTTGCATTTTACCTTTACCTAAATCAGCAAAATTAATGTAATTATAAGATGTATATCTATAGGATTTGTGGTATTATATTTTAATTAGATCCATGTTGTAGATCTGTATTTGTGAAAATTTTAAATTGTTGAATGTAACCATGTCAATGCCGGGCGGTATGTCCACACCTGCGAGTGCAGCACCCCTGGTTAGAAAAATTTTACTAGTGATGCTGTCGACAAGCGTAATGATTCAGTAAGGCGAGAGATCTTAATAAATGAGAGTGTGTTTACCTTACTACTGAGTCAATGGTTTATATACAGTCTACTGTGTGATTCTTAACCATATTATTTATGAGAATGAGAACCAGCATACACGTGCAACCAATTACATCATAATAGGGTTTCCATAACATCCAACTACTCAAGTTATCGTAAATGAAACTACAATTGAACAACAATCCAAAGGGCATCCTTCAATATACTCTAACCCATATTTACTATAAAATACAAAGCAGTAATTAAGAAAATTATAAAAATTTAATTTACCTTATATTACTGCAAAGCAAATGAAGAAGCTGTATGTATGTATGTATGTATATATATATATATGCATATATGTGAGTATGTATCTGCATTAACATCTGTACGATTAAAAATTAGGGTAAGGTTTTTTTTGACATCATAATGGCTTTGTTTTTCTCCCCATATGCCCTCAGTTCAATATTAGAAAAATAGAATGATTGGAAGTAGCAAGAAGATAACATTCCCTAATTTCACAACAAAATCTTCCAAAAAAACATTGTAAGAGAAAAACACAACCTACATTATCATTATTATTTTTCCTTTCTAACACAAGCTTTCATCAGTTTCCACGATATTAAGGTTAAGATGACATAACAAGGAATTGGCAAAACAGCTATACTTCTAAAGAGAAAAGTGAAGAACAGTTCACTATCAGGGCAGATGAGAGTTAAAGGTTCATAAATTATAACGGATATGAGATGACTGAATACACAGTCCAGTCACATTAATGTGACCACCACGTACTTTCCATGTCAGAGTTAAATAACCAATCACAGAAGGCAGGTGGCAGCACAGTGCAGTTGAGCGTATATAAAGGGTGTGTGAGGGCTTCGGAAAACATTTCAATCGTTGGCGTAATGCAGAAACGAAGCGATTTATCCGACTTCCAAAAGGGCATGATCATTGGCTTTCGGGCCAAGGGTGGAAGCATTTCCGAAACGGCTGAGTTTGTGAACTGTTCGCGTGCCGCCGTGGTAAAAGTGTACCGTGCATGGCAAAATGGGACTGTCCAAAATCAGCGACGTGGCAAATGTGGTGCACCACGGGCCATAGATGACAGAGGCGAACGACGGTTGCGGAGATGCGTTCGGGCAGATAGACGGGCTACCGTTGAGCAACTGACCACCAAAATGAACCAAGGGGCTACCAAAAGTGTCTCCCAAAGTACTATTCAGCGAACATTGCTGCGTCTGGGCCTCCGAAGCAGACGCCTGGTTCGTGCACCTATGCTGACTGCTGTTCATCGACGGCGAAGGCTAGAATTTGCACGCCAGTACAGCAGCTGGACGTCCACTGAGTGGCGACAGGTTGCGTTTTCGGATGAATCGCGTTTTATGCTCCATCGGACAGATGGACGTTGGCGTATAAGGCGTGAAACCTCTGAAAGGAACCACCCTGCAACCATTGCCGGAACGGTCCAAGCTGGAGGCGGGAGCATTATGGTCTGGGGAATGTTTTCCTGGCATTCTCTAGGTTCACTGATCATTGTGGAAGGCACAATGGATCAATACAAGTACGCATCTGTCCTTGCGGACCATGTTCACCCCTACATGCGCATTGTTTTTCCTCAGGATGATGGCATCTTCCAGCAGGACAATGCGAGGTGCCATACAGCTGCCAGTGTACGTGCGTGGTTCGAAGAGCACCAGGATGAGTTTACCGTCCTCCCCTGGCCAGCAAACTCACCTGACTTAAACCCAATCGAGCATCTGTGGGACCATCTCGATCGAGTTGTTCGCGCCATGGATCCTCAACCGCGTAATCTAGCGCAGCTGGCCACGGCATTAGAGTCGGCATGGCTCAACATCCCAGAGAACACCTTCAGGGACCTATGTGACTCTCTTCCTGCACGTCTCGCAGCAGTCCGCTCTGCGAAAGGTGGTTATTCTGGCTTTTGACAGATGGTCACATTAATGTGACTGGACTGTGTATTTTCAGCAATGAAACAGCGATTGCAGTAACCTTTCATTTGCATTCTTTTTACAAGTGGCAATTTTTTTTTTGTATTGTTTAAAGTTTGAAGTTTTTACTAAGAGGACTGAAGTATACTTTTTTAACCTCTTTTACTTTTCAAAAAGTGTTCCAATTTTCCTGGTTCTGAAAAATTTTCATATATTTTGTAACTTTCCCAGAGTCACAACAGACTTATTTCCTTGACAATACATGACTTTCCAGGAGAGTTGGAATCATGTTTCATGTAAATGTATATAAGTAACTAACAAGGAGCTACTAAGATAGTAAATAAGTGCAAAAAGTTTTCTTGATAACTTCAAAATATTGACTGTGAATTTCACAAAATCTCAAGGAAGCATTTTTATTGAAATAATAAAATCCATTGGCAATAAAGTAATATTCAAAACATGTCATTCCTTGTGAAACAATTTGTGGTACTTTCTAATTGGTTAAAGCTCCTTATACAAGACAAGTTGGCAAATCTGGTGAACCTTTCATTTATCATAACTCAGCAAACACTATCAGTATATCTACAGAAAGTAATTAAAAATACAACTTATAATGAACACGACAAAATTAAAAATACCGTTTAAATTATAAAAATGATACAATATGCAAACACTATTACCGCTTTCCTGTCCATATACACAGCAATCTGTTTTCATTCGAAAAACATCAGAGAACTGCAGAAACTCAGCATACATTACTGATTTTCTCCATGTGTACACAACGATCCGTTTCTCCTTAAAAAATATCACAGAATTGCAGAAAGTCGGCATTGCCCACTTTAAATACTGTATATATTATATGACACATTACGGCTTTTCTCTTCATGTATACAGCAATCTGTTTTCCCTTAACCCATTAACTGTCAAAACTACAAGGAATGATTTTTTTCTCATGAAAATAATAACAAATACTAAATTAAGCATTTATAACATAAATTTACACTGAAAATAAAAAAAAAATGCTCTTACCTGTCTAAAAAGCGAGTGTTGCATTCACGCAACATCAGCGGAATAAGACTACAGATGTTTAGCGAGTGGGATTGTACTCGTGCGATGTTTCTTTTGAGTGGAGCACTGGATTACTTTTTAGCTCTATAACATTTTATAAATCTAAAAATCACTTTACTTGTAATTAATATTAAAATATACGGTAAAACTGCATATAACGGGCCAGTTTGGTGCATTTTCGAAAAGTCGCCAAATCAGTTACTTTCGCGCGTTTTAGAAAATCACTAACTCATCATATCGCAATATTCGATGGTTGCGAATTTGAATGAATCCTGTAAACATGCAAAAAATTGATCATGTAAGCATGCAAAAATATCTAAGCAACCTGTAAACATGGAAAAATATCTAAAACAGAAGTTCAAGAAAAACAACAAAGTATTTGAAAGTTAATAACTATGTATTTTATGGCATCAAAAATATTAAAACTTTTCATAATATATACCATTTTTAAGACGTAGCAAAATGGAATAAAACGTTTTAACACAAAATTTAAGAAATTGTAATAAGCAGTAAATGAGCAATAAATGATCGGAAAGCAATGACTCATATTTAATTTGAAACTTTAAAAAAAATGCAGAAGAAAAAAGATAAAATTCAAAATTTCGATCTACTGAAACATAGCAACAGTATAGTTAAAAAAAATGTACTTAAACAATTTTAACTACGTAATTTATATTTTTACAACAAATTTCTATTTAAATAAATGGTAGAAACTCGCATTTGTTTATATCCACACTAAAATGTAGATGAAATTCAAAATGGCACGCTCATTTAACACCGGCTCATTTCAACCATCTGCTTAACCACATTTAATGGGCACACACCTCCATTCACACAAATCTGTCGCATCTTTCAAGTAATTTCATACTATTTTTACACTTAGGACATTCGTACATATTCGCAATCAAACCATAATTCATGCACCATTCTATCATACATCTTTCGCCCTTATCTTGCAATGGAATCAAATAAGTAAAATCCACTAGTTCAATTCTTTCGACGTCAGCCATTTTGCTCACACAATTTACTAGAAGCACAGTGAAATGACGAAAATTCAAAAAGACCTTAAACGCTATAAACTGTAACCTTAAATCCTAACGATTTCATGATGCCAAGAGGTTAGCAGATTTGCCGCAATTTCGCTTCATTTAGCGACTGGCCCGTAATTTGCAGCCTAGCCAAATATACATTATATTTCTTTTACAAATACAGATTATTTCAATTGAAAGATTCAAGCATGAAAAGCTTTACCACAATCATGATGCAAAGCTACATTACATACTTTGGCATCCATAAACAGTCTGGCTATGGCACTCTTTACAACGAAGTCTTTTGTTATCATCGGATTCTACGATAAAAATGTCTGCCATCTCCATGCAATGGTTTTTGAATGCTGAATTTTCTAGGTCTTCTTGTTGCTGATCTATTTCTGACTTATTCTACACTCTGAATAGGAGTTTGCAAAAGGAATAATGTAATCTCGCATCTGAAATCTAAAAGAGAGTTTTTATTTCCAGTAGTAGAAAGTCGTGATATTTTCCAGGCATATATCAAGGCTACATCAATGTAATTAGTAAATATTGGCCCCCCACCATTTTTTGCCACAAACTCTTACTCTGTAATTGGCTACTAAATTGTCACATAAATCGACTCCATCCATTTTGGCATTGTATTGTTCAATAAGATGAAGCTGAGATATTCCTTTGCATTTTTGAATAACAGGGAAAATTTTTGGAAAATTTTTTATTGGCTGAATGTTTCCAAATGTTGAACCAACAGTTATAACCGAATTGTCATTCCATCGGACAAAAATTATTTTGTTTTTCTCTTCATACTGGAAATTATAATAACCCCTTTCTTTCTTACGAACAAACTTCACAGTTTCTAGTGGGCACATTTGTATGCGGTTTTCCTGAATTATTCCTGTGGCACTGAAACCTTTATTTTTTAGATGACAGAGAAGCTGAAATAATGTAAAAAGTTATCAAAATGAATAGCATGATTGGCGGGAGTTTCAACAACACTGAGCAAATTTATCCAAGCCCAAATTCTTCATATTCTGGTAATTTTGGAGCTGTCGACTTACCTGAATAAATATCAAAATGAAACACATATCCATCAGATGATGACAAGAGTCCACGCTTTGTATCCAAATCTTATAGGTTTCTCTTTTAAAAGCATCTTTACTGAATTTTTGTTTAGACAAGAAATCATTTGCTCGTAATACTCAGATCGTGGAAAAATATACCAAATTGTTGGAATTTCTTATTTAGTAAGTTTAGATACAGTCTCACCTTTTATAATTAGGCCCACCAGCGGCCGAGCGGTAAAAAAGCTGAACACTGGTAGTTCGGTCCGAGGTTCGAATCCCGCGAACGGGCTGGCTGCATGGGCGTTTTCGTGGTTTTCCCCATGTGTAACGTGTATACGAGCCAGTTTCCCTTAGAAAGTCCTCCACGAAGGCATCCCTCCCTTTAGGCAGATAGCCCTCGTGTGCTTTGCCATAATTGAATAACCTAACCTAACCTAACCTTTTATAATTTATCAGTATTGTCAATTTGACTGTTGTCAGCTAGATGCAAAAATTCTGCTTCATATTTCTGTACTGCAAACGTGACATCGATTTTCGTACAATAGGAGCCGAAATGTCCTTATCAAGAGACCAATACATTTCTTCTTTAGGTAAAGAATGATATCCCGTAAGCAATAATATTCAAATAAATCTTTTCATATAGGCTTCAGATGCAATAAATTCTGGGAGATTTTTTTGCTGAGTGTATATATTTGTCTGTTAAACGAGAAGAGAGTAACGTCTGAACCAAAAAGAAAATCAAAAATCTCTCCACTAGTTTTACTTTCTATTTTGTCTTTTATAGTTTCTTTTCTATCTCTTTCTTCATTTTCTTCCTGAGACATAATGACGGTTCCTTTTTTATCCATTTTAAGTTTTCTGCTTTTTAAACTTTTTCGTATGACTACCTCTGCTTTTAGAAGGCCGAAACTTACTTCTTACATGAATTTTAACTTCCCCAGCAGTATCATTCGGTAAAATATCATTATCATTATTTAAAACATTGTCATTCCCTTCTTCATCACTAGCTTCTGCAATTTCTGGGGGAACAACGACAATATCAGTTTCATTCTGGTCATTATTAACATTATCATCATCTGTTTCTTCACCAAAAAATCTTTGAAGGGCTTCTTCTCATGTAAGATACCTCGTTCTAGGCAATTTTGAAGCAGCCAGAACATTGAAAGAAATGAGTAAAAAAGGAGATTGGAGATTACCCACTACCTTCTGACATTGCATCAGCGCAACACCTGTTTTCCCTTCTTTCCCAACACAAATATAAACAACTAATTGATGTAATGTTCTGATAAACGATGACCTTGACTAAAAATAGATCACTCATATAGACAGTGATTCTTTCGTTAAATATTTTCAGCAAAAATACCCAGTTGAAAATTTTCCTTAGAGTATGAGATTTATTATTATAAACAAAAATTATCATTGAAGGCAAATATTTTTTACAGAAATAATCTTCATACTAAGATTTCCTACACAAAAAGCATCTGTTAGTATAAAATATCTTTGGTAGTTTATACGCATTTATTTTATACGCATTTATTTTTGATTATAAATTATATATTATATTGATTATAAATTATAATTATAAATTAAATAAGGATTATACGATATGCAATAATAATAACAACAATAATAATAAAATAAAACACCTTTTTTGAGAAATTAACTATTTGATAAAGGAAAAATTTTTGGTAAAAATATATTTCAGGGTACCTCTTGACGAACACTGGCGAATTTTTGACGCCATTCTTGTTTACGTCTGATGCTTTCCATTAGTAAAATGGCATACAAAACATAATTAAAACAAAAAATATATAATCTCAATAAACTGCACTTTAAATATCACACAATGAAATAACATAAAAAAGAAATACATGTTATCTCATCTATGCACTATAAAGAGGTTCAACAAATTTCTGCATCTTCAGTCTGTGGCATATAAAAATTGCTTAACAGCATCCAAAAACTTTCTAAAATTATCTGAACTAGAATCTGTAAACTGTTGTCACCACACAAATTCACAAAAATAAGAGTCTTCTGTAGTGTCTCACTGTTGGTGACATTTCTTGCATGAACCTTTCTTGCAACAAACCCATTCAAAGGCATCTGAATGATCTTTGCGTTCGACCATATGCATTTCCTTCATACAAACAGGACACTTATAATGACTACTAAGTAAACCTTCATTTACACACCAGTCAATTAACATTCATTGCAAATCGTACAGAAACTTCAGACTGATCTTACCACATACAGCCATTTTATGGTGTAAAGCACAAAATAAGCAATATACTTCCTAACCAACACGCAACACATAAATAAGCCTTTACAAATATTTTCCCATCAGTCAAACTCACTGCAATTATGCAACCAACAATGTCATAATAGGGTTTCCATAACATTCAATTACTCAGGATACCATAAATAAAACAACAACTTGGCGATAATCCAAGGGGCACACTAAAATATAGACTAACCAAACTTTCTTTATTGCCTCTATGAATAGTAAACTGTTGCTGAAGATAATTCTCATGCGTTCTGCACCACATATGCTTGGCAAGCTAAGAATCAAATTGATCCTTACACTTAACAGTTTCGTGTATGGACTTTTTAATAGAACTCCATGAATATTAAATAGAAGTTGTGTCTGCATCATAAACACAGTGTTTAAACAATACACCACAGTTTACTGAAAGATGTATAAATCCCTCATCCGTAAGACAATTAGAGCCTCCCAGCAGTCTGAAATAATAACTGATCCCTGGTTTTTATTTCTTTTAATAACTTTTAGCAGAACTTCCTTAGTTCTCTTCTCAACAACCTAAAGAAATATATACATATACATGTGTGTATTGTCTCATATATATATCAGACACCTTTTTAATTCCTTCAAACACTCTGGTAGCACTCCCTCTCTTCCCATGATTATACGAACTACGATATACTTCTCGAACTTACTTAATTACAACAGGACCCCCAATCATGCTATTTTTGAACACACACATCTCCTAATTTTACTTCTCTACAAAAATTTATCCAATCCACAACACATTTCCCCCCACAGATCTATTTTAAAACAAATATTACGTATTGCTTTCCATACCCAACTTACTCTCTTCAAACCAGCTATCTTCCATTACAGACCTCTTGACATGATGTTCATTCGTTCCACTGTTCTGTCACTCCCTAATAATCATTCAGTTCTTTCACTACCATCATTCAATTCTTTCTTTTCTAACCAAAGCCATATCATCACTGCACACCAAATATTTTTCCTCCTTTACAATTAAGCCTCTTTTTATGCATTACTATAATATGAACATTCCCCCTTTACTTTGCAAACTACAAAAAAGCCCTAAATCATTTTTTTTTCTGCCATGACACATACAAATGATTTAGAATGCAAACAGAAATCCAGTTTTCACTACGTAAAAATTCAGTTAATTTGTGATGTTTAAAAATATGGAGTTTTAAAATTAACAACTAGCATTTAAAAACAGACAACACATGACCCCAACAATGCAGTTTTAAAATTAACAATTAGCATTTAAAAACAGACAACACATGACCAAGACAAAACTACCCATAATTCCATTAAATTCTGTTAGTAATTCTATTTCTGCTGTTTATCTGCATTCCATCATAAAGTTACAAAAAGGTATTCATAAGGGAAAGCAGTATGTTGTCAAAACAGTTACATGGCAACCAACTATGTGGCCAAAAATTATTTATAAGGCAACTAAGGTATGCAAGTAACATATCTGTTTTGACTGATGTGCAAAGCTGATGTTGTATGGATGCTGAGTTTGTAAAGCTCTCTGCTGTATTTCTCAGTGAAAACAGATTGCTGCAGATATGAGGAGAACAACAGTACAAAAAAAGATTTCTTGGAAAAGGTCAGTGTTTCACTATTGATGCTTCTTACATTTTAAATTTTATTGATTGCCTGCTCTTGTATAGAATTTATAGCACACAACCACTTCAAAAATGACAGTTGCCTTTCATGTATTAGCCTGGCGAAGAAATTATTGCCAACAAATTCGTAACTTTTAGAGGTGTGTAGATATTCAAAAAGTACCAAATTTGTTTTTGGTGATTGAAAACTTAACATCCATCCCCCTGGATTATTCAAACAGCTTCAATTAATATACACTAACATTCTATACTTTTTCAAATGAATTTAACATATAATGTTGGAAGACCTACTCTGTAATTTCTATCAACTCACTTACTAAAATAGTCAAGTTTTACCACATAAATTAAATTGTATGGATAAGTTAAGCTATTTTTTAAAGTAAAAATACTATATTATATAAATAGACTGTTTACCTTCCTTGGCAGCAGTATAAATCGTTCCAGGCAATTTGGGATGAGGATCAGCAGTTTTTGCGGCAATAACGACATTAGCACCATCTCTTGCAGCTTTCAGAGCTATAGCTTTTCCTATTCCTCTGCTTGCACCAGTAACAAATATTGTCTTCCCGGCTAACTTTCTTTTTGGAAAAACGAGAAAAAAGTTTTAGACTTTCATCATTGCAGTTTATAATAATGGTTGTAATACAAAAATGTCCTCATAAGTTTTGAAATTTCATGTAGTAATGAAATGGGTACATTGATTTAAAAGAAAAAATACATATAGCCACTACGTAAATTTTTGTTTAACCTTTTGACGTGCAGTAGTCACACCCTTAAACCACCAATTTTCAAATATTTTTCTCCTCTTCTTTCCAAAATTTTCAAGGGAAAACCAATTATTACGGTTGAGCACTGATCTTTTACTTCTAAATAATACAAAATGACTGCAGAATCATAAATTTTTAGGTCTTAGTACTTCAAATCGGATGCCTTTTAAAATTCATTTTCAAGAGACAAAATAACTTCCTTTTATTTAAGATAAACAATTTTAAATTTCAAAAGCCATTCATAGCACATCATTATTTCTATTATAAACAATAAAAAAATAGCAATAATTAAACTGTATATATAAAAAAACCTATGTCTATTTATAGCATTCGATTGTGGTTTCAGGGTGCAATCACCAAGCCACTACAACATTGTGTCACAATGCTCACAGTCCTCCAGAGGCTCAGTGGTCGCACCCCGAAACCACTGCTCTTCACAATGGTGTTTGCTGCTTTTCAAATAGGAATGTATATTTTTACCCAGTGAAAAGGTCTTTCATTTCCAGAGATTTTTCTCTTAGCTCACGACACTTGCTTCCTATGCTAGAACTGTGATTTTATATTTTTTTTTGTATGGCTTAAATATAATGTAAATAAACTTTGCTATAATTAAAAATAAAACTATTAATTAAATTTAAAATATTTTATAAATATTTGGGACAAAATAATGAATAAAATAAATTTGAATAGAAAACGAAATATCCGTACCAAAGCCAAAAAGACCAAGCCCCCTCCCCCATTAACATAAAAAACCACAAATTTCAAGTGCCAGACAAAAAGAGACTACAATAACGCTGGACATATACCAGTAAAATGCAAATCCCTACGGTACATTTTGTAGCACAAGGGAGAAACCTCATAAACAAGATACATGTGCGAAATGTGCAATGTGAGTCTAGGCATGTACCAAAAAACAAAACATGCTTTCAACAATGTTGCAAAATTTTTTTTTTCTCGGATGTTTAAAAAAACACAGAGTTTTTTTTTTATCCTTACTTTACTGAGTTTTTTTATCCATTTATCCAAATGTTCTTATTCTGTAGGTTCTTATATTTTTACTGTTACAGAAAAATTGCATAAATGTTTATTTTTTCATTTTTTCTGACGATTTACTTTGTAAAATAATACAATTCTTAAATATATATTTTTTTTAAATTTGCAAATTTTGTCATTTATTGGAAATGCACATGAAAAAAGGTAAGTTTTTTTTCCCCTATTACCTCAGTAAGTTTCAAAGTCCTAGACGTGAGCTGGTTTCACAGTGCGACCACCACCCACAGATCAATGGGCAAGAGTAGATTTTTTTAAATTCATATATTATTTATCTCTAGGATCATATTATTCAATTTCTAGAGTTTTTTAGTTAAAAAATTATAAATATAATATCGTGCACATCAAAGGGTTAATTGCACATCAAAGTATTCGATTATTACTCAAACTGTAAATACCATACAGAAACAATTCAAATATCAATTTATCAATCAAACTTTTTTTCAGAAGTATTACTGAGAGGCATTTTAAATATCATGTTTTCAAACTGAGCAAATTTTTGGCTATCCATTCAAAGCTGCTAAATCTTAAAATTTTAATTGATATGATATTCAGGTGGATTAATTTCAATTTATAGCATATTTCTGATTTTGGATTTATTTACAGGGGCAGAGATCATAAAAGTTACAATTCTAACATGCAGTATGGTAATGTTACTTTACAGCTAAACATTACAGCCCTAACATTTAATTCACTTTGACAGCATTTAATGTGAAACTTTACTACTGAGTACAATTATGTTCTGATGCCATTTTATAACCATTGTTATTTCACAGTACTGCTTAAGCCATATTTTCAATACGTAGTAGAGAGACCATGGTACACATTCTTTTAAATTGAAAAACAAATAAATTTGCACAGAAGCAGTCATGACAAATGTCCTTTTTTTTTTTTTTTTTTTAAGCTCTGATATTATATGCAGTTTCTTTCCTAAAATTGCTATTCTGTAAAAAAAGCTAACTTTTTTATCTAATTTTACAACGAATTATTTCAAAGTTAAAATATCATCATTTATTAAAATTTATTTCCATAAAAATGGTTAGACATCACATTTTACGATAAAAAGTGATAGCATGCCACATGACATGGTGTTTTTAATAACATGAATACTTTATAAAGTAATTTCAACAAAGAGCAAAACTTTAGATAATAGCTTAATGCTAATACAAGGAAATGCTAGAAAGAAGTGATTCACATCCTTTAAATTAATTATCATATAAGGTACTTTCCCCCTCCCATCTGCATGAATTTCTGGTATAGTATGCTCAATGCATACTCAGGAGAACTCGAGTTTGAATCCCAGGAAGGGAAATGTGGAATTTCTTCAATTTCTCAGTATAAAAAAATTCGGTAAAAGTTTACAATTGGGTGCCCCTTGTTTTTTGGTGATTCCATTTTGACGCCAAGATCGGCACCAATAAGACACAATTTCAAGATGGCCGCTACACAAAACCAAAACAAGAAGTCAAAGAATTTCACAAACTCTGTGTCCATGTACACATCGACCTATTTTCACTTAAAAAAACATCAGAGAATTGCACAAACTAGTCATTGCACATTTTGACTTTGTCCATGTGCACACTGATTTATTTTCAATTAAATAAATCAAGAAGCTAAAACCATGTTAAAACTCGTATGGTAACCAGAAATGGGGTTTCTTCGCCAAAACTGAACAAAATTTTTCGCCAAAAAACAAGAGGCACCCAATTCTACACTAGAGCCAAAAATTCTAAAAGATTCTACAAGTAGCACCCAAACAGAGACTATATAATGTATTGTCTCCTTCCTTTCTGCCTGCCTTTGTGGTGAAACTAGAAGCACGCTTGATGTGTATTCAGGAGGTCCGGAGTTCGAATCTCGGCGACAGCAACGCAGATTTCTTCAGTTTTCTGACATAAAAAGATTCTAAAAACCTCTACAATCGTATTCGCTACAAATGAAAAATTCCGCAACAGAATGAATAAATTCAAAATTTTTGCAAATACAACATTGTTCTGATAATATGCAATTTCAACAGTTGAAGTATGAATACACAGCTAACAAGAAGAACCCGACACCATACTGCTTAACATATTATGTCGGCAATGTTTTTGAGTGACTTCGTAAAATTTTCACAGAAACCACAATATTCCATAAAGTGAAGTCGCACTCATTATTTAAGTTCCAAAACAGATGAACAGATTTTCAAAGTTATAATAAACAGAATGTATTCGTTAAAAAATAATTTGCTTTTGAAGAAGCACGACTTTTTTTCAAAACCTAATAAACTTCCTTTGGAAACAGAGCACAACAAAGGTTAAATTATGCCTATTATCCAAGTTCAAACTGACATAAAACTCTGGCATCAATGAAAATGAAAGGTTTTGGCGAAATTTTGGAAAGTTAAAATTATTTTTATATAAATTTTTGAATTAGTATACATGGCAAATCACATGACATCAAAGTAATTAATTACCATTATCAGTAAACATGTCAAATAATATAAAATGTGACATCCCAGTAACATATTAGCACATATAGCCAAAATATACTATTTTTACATTTTAAATCATGTAAATAAAGAATCAGATGCATCAACAGAAAGGAATATGTAATTATACAAACACAGCAAACAAAAAGCAAGAAGTAAACTGATTAAAGTTCTGGGAAGGGGCAAGAAACATAAAGCAAAACATATTTTAATACTAATCACGAAGTTCAAGAGGCACTTCAGAATAATAAGTTGAAAATTTTCTCGGTGAACGGATAAAAACTATGACACTCAAATATTCATGCGAATTCCACTGCATATGAAACCATTAAAATAGCATTAAGGAAACTGTTAAGGGTTTTGAAATATTTACATACGTTGATAAATTCTTCATAACTTCTATGAAATATCACATGTTCTGTTTTAAATATTCTCAACTGTTAACATGGGAAAGAAATAATATGAAGTTCATTTTCGTTTTAAAAATAACACTCTGTATACTAGCCATAAAGTCGTTGCACTTGATGAAATTTCCAATAATTAAATACTAAGACCAAGCACACAGTTGCGCCGCCAAAACCAGCTAAAAGATAAGGAAATACCTAGTTGAAGCATAGTTTCATTAGTATAATCTCAACACAATTACTTTTTCGATGAAATTTAATTACTAGTCCAATTAGCATATAGTTTTATACACAGACTTACCCTGTATTAATCATACTCAGTGATTTGCAATTCTGATTTCTTGAAATAGTGACAAGCAGACGATTATTGTTTATTGTAGGAGGCCACACACGGTTCAGTCTCGTTCCAAAATGTACTTGAAAGAATTCAGGAAAAGAAAATAACGTGGTTTGATTAGACGTTCAAATCACGTGCTGAAATGAAGATATCGTCTGCTATGATTAGACTTCCGTTTTAAGGGCTTTTTAAATTCTTGGATGTCATTCCATATAGGACCTAGTGTGAAATGATTTTAAACTTTTAGAAATAGAGAAAAGTGCAGGTACCGAATAAAAATGGGTTAAACTTTGCCTGCTATAACTGCAAATTTGTAGCTAACAGACACGTCACTCGACGTCAAGGAGGAAAGCGGGTTCCTACCTCCAAGCAAGACGTACATACTTCGACCGGCCAATGGTTAAGCTTCGTAAATGGTGCTCTGCTTAGGTACCGCCCTCTAAGCGGTATGAAGAATGAATCCAGGAAAAAAAAAACAAAATGAATTATTTCTTATTACTACTTGAGTCGGATTTTTCAAGTAACTTATTTAATTTCAAACCAATCTTTAATTTCTAAATTAGGAAGGACATTATGAAAATTTTTTATAAACGTTTGTTTGATATCAAAAAATTTTGAAAGACATCGTTAGACTCAATATTTTCTGTATCTCCTGAATGAGTTTGGAGAAACATTGGTTTTCTAAGGCTGATCTTCTCTCGGCTGATTTCAGTTTTTAACGAGAAATAATCCTTATCCTTAATTCTAGTCTTAACTATCCTTTTGTTTTCGGAAGTCTTTTCGTTGATCTTCTTGAATTTAGGCCGCCCTCTATTAGACTACAAGGCTTAAAGAAGAATCATTATAAAACGAAGAGTTGTCTTGGAGGTAGATTAAGTATTTTACTTTTTATTTGGACTTTAGAAAGTATTATTAAGATAAAATTATTTAGAAGTGACACATAAGTAACATTAAAATTTATTACATATGGACAACAGTTTTGCTTTTTTGTGTTCTGTGTATAAAACAGAAGAGCCATTTTGTGTAAGTGAAATAATTTGTGTAAGTAACATAAAATTATACTCTTACAAGTATGGAAGTTGGAACCTAACCTCCTTGCTTACAAGCTTGACATACAGCTGCAAAAAAAACTTCAAGTAGAAGATCATTTCTGTCCTTTACTAACTGAAATATTAAAAAGGGAGGATATATGATTGCTAATGTTTCTTATCCTGTCGATCCGAGAGGTTTTTGATCAGGTCCGCAAATTCATCGTTGTGAAGGCATAGTGAGGACCAGTAGTTGACCAGAGACTTGGACACCTTATAGATTATAGCTCGACTTTTTCCCAGCTACGTCCCGGCTTTAATGAAGAACACTACAGAGGCCATATCTGACAGTCTCCTATCCCGTTTACCATTGCTTTCAATCTCTCGACAGACCTTTCGGCTTAACAGTAACGTAAGCTCCTTCATGCAGTAAAAACACAATCCATGAGATTTTTTAGGTCCGAAAACGGACACAAAGTTATGGCATCTGGCTGTCCGGCAACCGGGTAAGGAAGCCTATTCTACCACCACTAGATCTCAACTATTATAGCGCGAACAATATTGATTCAAATGACCGGTATCTTCTACCGCCTCCAACTTTACTGAAAAACCGAGTGGTTAAACTGCGTTCCTCAGTTGATACGCGGTTGGCCCCATTTGACCTCATTAAGAGAGGACAAGTCTTCAAGCTGCTTTAGACCAATCTTAGTACAGAAAAGTGATGTAATTTGTAGCCCGTGGCTGCTAAAGTTCTAAGAATATTTATATAAACGCTCATCGGCAGAAATTCCAGGAATATTTTTCTCCCATTGTTTCGCTGTGGTTTTGACGCTCGGGGCGGTCTCTGAATTTACTGCACCTCTTGATATACAATAACTAAAAAAACGTCAAAGTAACATACAGGGAAACAAATTTACGTTTTTTTTAAGAAAAATTTAATTCCGACATTTTAAGATTATAGTATTATTTTGCCTGGGTTTTGTTCTCAAACCTCGGTGACATCGTAGAAGTCTATTTGATTACTCCATGTTCTGTACTGTAGACAAGAAGAAAGAAAGATTTCTTAAATGCATAAACATGGACAGTTCCTAAATACATCTTAAATGCAAAATAAATATATTTTTCTAAAATACTAAGGAGGTTAAAGGATTTTTATAAAACTCTTCTCAAAATTAACAGTGCTTACGGTAATTGTGGGAAAAGTTTGCAATAGAATTGCAATTTTGAACTTTATTCTGAAGACTGTCACTGCAAAAATTCAAAAGGATCCGACTTCCACGTAGCATGAGAAACTGCTCTGCTAGCAGTAGGCTAATTGACTGCCAAACAAAGTTCATTTGCTATGGACTACTGATATGGTCCACAAGGAAAAAAATCACAAGGAACAAACTACCTGACATTATGAAAATTTTGTATTATTTATGAAAACGATATACAAAATTAGTTATTATAGAATTAAGGTATTTTGACTTAGAGTTTTTTAGGTGTATATGTAAATATATGGTATTTAAGAAGTCCATTGGATTTAAGTTGAAACGGTATGAGATTGACTTGTTATACGTAAGTTAAGTCAAGGAAATATTTTGTAAGCCATATTGTTCACATGGTCTTATATATTAATAGTCCCAAAGAATTATTGCACCCCTTTATGCTTGGTGTAAGTAGCTGTCCTATCCAGCTGGCTACTGGAAGAGCCATGTTTTTTAATTCCATCATAAGTTCATTGATTTCTCATATTAAGGGTATGACAAAAAAATAACGAAACTGTAACACCCGAACTAAAATATGAGTCAGAATTGGTCGAATAGACGTAATAACTTCTCCCAGTCACTCCTTTAAGCAGGGAAAATTTTAAGAATTATCAAGTTCCCCTATGCATGTTGTCTTGGTGTAATTGGTTAGTATATTCAATTGACAACTGGAAGATCTGTGGTTCGAGTCCCGACAAGGGAATGGCTGAACGTTCCTGTTTGAATTATTTATTACCAGATAAATATATTTAGTTAAAACAACATTTTATAATTATTTACGTGACCACTTATGTTTTTGAATAATCTTTATAAAATTATCAGTAGGATAAAACTAAACCACTTTATTTTCAAAGCATAAGCATTAGCTAACCAATAATTAAATGTAAAATTCTGCTAAATGTTTCTCTGCCTGTGCAAATGAATAGAAAGCCATCAATATACAAATTCACATATCATTTGTGCGTGTGAATGTCAAATCATATTACATAGTGTGGAATAATCAGCACTTTTGTAAAACAGGGTTAATGCATTTTATCAGTCTGACATATTAAAATGTGGCATATGTGCATATCTGAATGCATAAATCTAACAGCATAATAGATAACTGTTATAACAAACAGAATCTCGTTTGCAATATGAAGTTGATAACTACGCTATAAACAATTGACTATTGCATTTTTTCAAGTTTGCAGATAAACGATTATTATTTTTTTAATGCTAATACATTGAACAATACTATTTCATGAAGAAACTCTGTCTCATAATATTATTACACTATAATATAATAATGATAATAGTTATGGTAGTATCAGCTTGCTACAAAAATTGTAGTACCTAACAAGCATATATTATTTCAATGACAAAGTTCGAAATTTTATGATATTTGTATAATTCATTTCTATTTTTAAGTCTCATTTATTATAGATCAAATGATCACAATCGATTTTTAAAACTTACTATTAAAAATTTTAGTCATTTAATAATTTACTCGTAATAAACAGTGAATCAATTTGAAAGATACAGTGACCATTTATTTTCATGGTGATTTAGGAAAATATATGGTCACTGTGTCTTTTGAATAGATTCATTATTTTATCCTCCGCAAAAATTATAAAAAACAAAAAAAAACCTCGCAAAATTTATAAGCAACTTTTTAATTTAAACTTGTGACATCAATATTACATTTAAAACAAAATGCATTAATTATCAATAATTAGTTTTAAATCGTAATAAGGATACAAAAAACAATCTGTAAAAATATCATAATAATTGCAAAAATTTTATATTTTATAGCTTTATATTCCTCTTTAAATATGTATATATAGTTTACAGCAGTCTGAGTTTCGCTTAATAATGAAAGATAATACTTATTGGTTCACTAAAATCAATTTTGTTTTACGTAAATCAGTTAGACTTTCCTCGGATGTCTATATTTATCTGATTTAGAAGTCTGAGACTAAATACCTCGTTTAAATATGAAAAAAATTAGCGGCGAAAACATATACAGAGCCGTGATTAACTTCCTACTGCAAACTGCGCAAGCCTGATTGACGACGCGGCAACTATTTCAGCCGTCTTTTCTATCGATTCCATACTTGCACAATACGCAATACTGGGTTAGCTGGTTTTCAGTAGTACTGAGATCTGGGGGTCAGCAAAGTAAAAGCGAATTTCGGGGATAGAATGGGTGTCCTCAACACAGGAAATGCTCTGAGTATGCCTTCTTCTTCTGAACCCTTTCACTTTGCTAACCGAAATCATCTGCTCACAGACATCTAGATGATATTAATGTTTAATGTGAATATTGAAATGTAGTCAAAGTTCTTTAAGAAAAGCGATATTTCTTTTACCTTTTATTGTTTTCTTCTTGAAAGAAATTGTAATGAAATCTCTTGTCCCAAACTGACTGACATTACCTTAGTAATGATGATGCGTTTCTACATGTAGCTGGTTTCAGATAACGTCAGATTTCAGACAAATTACCGAGCTAACACGAAGCCCCAGTCTAACTATTATTATTTGCAAATCCTAGTGTTTGGTGCTGTTTCTACCTTTAGGATTATACAATACATGCAAAACTGATACAGTTTGATTTTCATATACTTTGGAAGATTGCTCGTTTACCAAATACTTATGTGGGCCGTACGTACTTGGAGAGGATGCAAAGTTCTTAGAGTCACCAATTTACCCCGAATACTACACAGCTATATATTATCTTAAAATGTATACACAGTCGAACTCTGCTGTAAAGAATCCGGCCTATAACGAAACGCAGGCATAGCAAACGAACCTCTGGATCTCGTCCACTTTTCTTTACAATTTATATACACTGCCCTCCAAAAGATAAGAAAAAGCATGTTTTTGTGCCTAATTTGAGAATGAAGAAACATAGAGAAAGAAATTTGTAGGACATGTTCCCTAAACAGTTCTTTAATGAATGCAACATAGAATAGAATGCTTCTAAAGTTCAACACAAACATGAATTACAACAAAAAATTGCACTCTTGGTAGAGAAATCCAGTTTTGGAGAAATAGTATATCACGGTTTTTTGAGAAAAAATGGGATGGTAATATAGCAAAAATGGGTTCTAATAAGGAATGTGTCCACCTCTAGCTACAATACATTGGTGGTAGCGACAATCCATGCTGTCAATTAAGTTGTGGGTCATTGAAATGGGAAGCAACACATAGATACGGTGTAATCCTTGTTGAAGCTCATCTAACGACCTTGGAGGAGGACTTAAAGTAGCAATCTGCCTCCCAAAGTAGCCCATCCGCACCATATCGTGACCCTCAATATATTCTTCAGTAACTCGAGCTCGGTGCGGTCGCGCATTGTAGTCCATCAGAAGAAATCCAGAACCAATAGCAACGGCATATTGGCGGACATGTTGATCAAGGATCTCATCTCGATATCTCACACCGGTCAAAGTTCCTCCATGGAACACATGCAGGTCAGTGTGACCACCGAGAGAGATCCCAGCCCAAACCATTATTCTACAACCTCTGCAACTGTGTCTTTCCACATTGTAGGATTGGTTGTATCTGGCGCATTGTTCCCTCCAGATCAGCTAACGACCTGAATCATTCTCCCGTGTGAACCTGGACTCGTCTGTGAAGGGAACAGACGCCCACTGTTGAGTGATCCAGGAGACGTGTTCTCTTGCCCAACATAAACGGGCAGCATATTTCACAAGTGCACATCTGTGTAGCCACCGAGGGAGTGGCTTCTATGATGGACCAATGGACTTCCAGTAATATTTCTACATGTCAAATGAGCTTTGGCCAGCTTTAAGCAAGATAGTTGAAAACATTTTGCCACGCAATTTCCTGTACAAAATAATTAAAGCAGTGTCGATTTCTTTTGAAAATTTTCATTGCGAAATTAGATCAAATATAAGCAATTGTGAAGATTTCCCTGCCTGGTTGAAAGAATTTGAAATGTAAAACACATGTTGGATAACCCGCAAAACTTCGACTCATCAATCTCGGTTTCTGTTTTCAAGAAACTATATTTGTCAGCATTCTTCATATCGTTAAGTAAAGGTACGTACTTAAATTTACAAGTTCTACAGAAGTTATGTAACATTTTGTATTTAAGGGAAATTGACTGCAAAATGGTAACTGTAATTATTATTTAAAATTTGTTTCAGTTACTACATTAAGTTCAGATGAAGAAACATATTTCTATACATTTGGAATAATAAATTGTCCTACAATTTTTAAATACAACTGTATAAGATTATTGTAAGTAATTTAAAAATAAATTATGCAATTGCATATTATTATTATTATTGTTATTATTATATCTGTATTTTTCATCTGCGTGAAGAAATAGTATTTAATCCATATTCATTTAATTATTCATAAATATACTACTTAAAATATTATGAATACTGTTATTTTGCAGAGAGAAAAACTATGCAAAAAACTAAAAAAACATTTTTTTTAAAAAAAGCAAATTTAAAATGTTACTAATATTTAAGCAGAATTATTACTGTACTAAAAGATACATTTTGTAAATATATTTTATTTTAATTAAAATTACTCATAGTTCATCAGAATTAGTTTGATGTTGTGAATACTATGTCAAGCAAAAGAACTTGAAATACGTATCCACAGATCAAAATATGATTTCTCAGTGCTTTTTAGGAATTTCGTTCGTGCTGCTACAATTGCATACTGTTATTTAAAATTTTACCTTTGTAAGTAAAGTTCTATATTAATTTCTATTAAAAGATTTTAATTCAACATTAAACTACCTTTTAAAATGTTACATATTATATATTATATGCATACATGCATCTTAAAAATTTTGATGGCTAGACTGAAAACTACAGTCTAACTGACTTTCAGATCACTAAGATAAAAATTGCCATACTACTATCATATTAAATTTGCCATGAATATTCATTTGGATTCCTATACATTTTGTGTGTTAAATTTCACATTTAATAACTGTCCACTCTTAAATGCATTGTTTGCACAAGAAATACTTTTCAAACAGAATGAATTCCTCTTATTCACAAAGAATGTATTTAATTTATTTATATATACACAGTCCAGTCACATTAATGTGACCACCACGTACTTTCCATGTCAGAGTTAAATAACCAATCACAGAAGGCAGGTGGCAGCACAGTGCAGTTGAGCGTATATAAAGGGTGTGTGAGGGCTTCGGAAAACATTTCAATCGTTGGCGTAATGCAGAAACGAAGCGATTTATCCGACTTCCAAAAGGGCATGATCATTGGCTTTCGGGCCAAGGGTGGAAGCATTTCCGAAACGGCTGAGTTTGTGAACTGTTCGCGTGCCGCCGTGGTAAAAGTGTACCGTGCATGGCAAAATGGGACTGTCCAAAATCAGCGACGTGGCAAATGTGGTGCACCACGGGCCATAGATGACAGAGGCGAACGACGGTTGCGGAGATGCGTTCGGGCAGATAGACGGGCTACCGTTGAGCAACTGACCACCAAAATGAACCAAGGGGCTACCAAAAGTGTCTCCCAAAGTACTATTCAGCGAACATTGCTGCGTCTGGGCCTCCGAAGCAGACGCCTGGTTCGTGCACCTATGCTGACTGCTGTTCATCGACGGCGAAGGCTAGAATTTGCACGCCAGTACAGCAGCTGGACGTCCACTGAGTGGCGACAGGTTGCGTTTTCGGATGAATCGCGTTTTATGCTCCATCGGACAGATGGACGTTGGCGTATAAGGCGTGAAACCTCTGAAAGGAACCACCCTGCAACCATTGCCGGAACGGTCCAAGCTGGAGGCGGGAGCATTATGGTCTGGGGAATGTTTTCCTGGCATTCTCTAGGTTCACTGATCATTGTGGAAGGCACAATGGATCAATACAAGTACGCATCTGTCCTTGCGGACCGTGTTCACCCCTACATGCGCATTGTTTTTCCTCAGGATGATGGCATCTTCCAGCAGGACAATGCGAGGTGCCATACAGCTGCCAGTGTACGTGCGTGGTTCGAAGAGCACCAGGATGAGTTTACCGTCCTCCCCTGGCCAGCAAACTCACCTGACTTAAACCCAATCGAGCATCTGTGGGACCATCTCGATCGAGTTGCTTGCGCCATGGATCCTCAACCGCGTAATCTAGCGCAGCTGGCCACGGCATTACAGTCGGCATGGCTCAACATCCCAGAGAACACCTTCAGGGACCTATGTGACTCTCTTCCTGCACGTCTCGCAGCAGTCCGCTCTGCGAAAGGTGGTTATTCTGGCTTTTGACAGATGGTCACATTAATGTGACTGGACTGTGTAAGTTTCAATGTTACAATAGATACAATCAGATAAATATATATTTTCAATCTTACACTTTCAATTTCAAAGGAATGCAAGCACTTAAATAAGAAAGTACTTCTTGATTCATTGTAACACTTCCAGTCCTTCTCAGCTCAAAAAAAAGCACTTGAATTTTCTTAATCCACAGGTGTTAGCAATTCGACACTAATTGTAGCTTGAGTCATTTTCTCGAACAAGAACGATCGAAATATCAATCGATCCAAATATCAATACGTGATAAAAATCGCGAAAGTCAAATGTCAGCGATTAAATAAACACATAAACAGAAAGCACTACGCGAATTCCTACTATTACGCCAAGCATTTATAACTGCGAAACGAATGCAAGTTAAAACGTAAACAACATACGCTCATATGCCCAGTTTCAAAGATCCGCCGTCACGAGAGCAATAGAAGCTTATTGGTTTATTTTCGAAACCCCTCCCTCAGTGGCTACCCTGATGTGCACTTGCAAACGGGCGCCTCTGTGCTCTCGGGTCAAGGGGACACAAACAACTGGTTGTCTGGCATGCAGACCTGTATTGTGCAGGCGTCTGCGCACTGTAGTAGCTGAAATTTTTTGTTCGTGCCGTTAATAAATGATATGCCATGAGCTGAGGCACAGTAATGTTACTCCTCCTTCGGGTCGAAAGAGCTAAATAATGGTCTCCTGCAGGTATTGTAACTCTGGGTCTGCCTGGAACATGTCTTCTAGACACAGAATCCTCGGATTCAAACTTATTCCATAGTCGGTGGACCACACTACCAGAGACATCGAGACGTCCAGCAACATCAGCTTATGACATCCATATTTCCATCCATCCGATCGCCCGGCACCTCAACGATTTGGTCAAACGACTTCTCCTGGACAGTGAAAGACTTTCCTGGATATTGTCCACGAAACTGTAATAACAATTGAAGATGAACACTCGTGAACAAAAAGTACAATTTTTGCATTTTTCCTCCAACTCCTAAATAAGTATTCATTTCTATAAAATAAAAGGGGAGCTATTGTTTTTGCATATATTTTCTTAAACTTCGTTACTGTCATGCATATGAACTGTGAATCTTAACGTTACTGTCATTTTTGTAATGGTGAGCTTTGAAAAACATGCTGTTCCTTAACTTTTGCAGGGTAGTGTATTAATTTTATACTGCTATAGCGGACCTTCAAATGTGTGGAAATCGGATATAACGAACTGTATATTTATCTTCAATTGAAACTTTTTTTATACATTTTCCTGAATGTTTGTAAGTTTAAAAAAAAACAATTACTAAATCTTAAAATACCCCATCCACATTTAGAATGTTAGGATTCATATTCCACCATAAACGAATATATTTTTCTTCCGCCCCACTTTTCTACACATTCTAAGCAAAAGCTATGCAAGACAGATGTGAACTCAATTTTAGGAGAAGGACACAACAAGTACAGTAACACTGTATGGTGTTAGTGGCTATTGAACTGGAGAACATGAAGGAGTTTTCTGATTCTGTTCAAATTTTTTGACTGAGTTATCAAACAGAGCTCTGTTGAAGGTTGAGGGAAATTTTGAAAAGTTTGCTATTTAGGAAAAGAAGGAGTAGTGAATAATACCAACTTCAGTTGGTACGCCTTTTAGGGAAGGATATTTTGATTTTTATTGGTATATGTTATTTGAATATAAATGCTGCCCAAGTATTGTTTTCAAATAAAGGTTTTGCGTTCTTTAAGTCTTTTGAGAGACACATGAATATTCCTTAGAAAAAGTTATTGATCCTTTGTTTTGCAAACGTAGATAAAACTCCTCTGCAGGCTGCATCTCGCCAGCAGAAAGTTGCATATTCTTATTGCCCACGGAAGTTAAGTAAAAGTTAAGAGTAAATTGTATCCGTACTTTTGGTTCTTCATTTTTACTATTTCTATATTGTTATGGACAAAATAATTGTTCATCGCTATAAATGGATAATTATTCATAGTTATAAATAGTATCAAAACAATGATATTTATGCTAAGTAATTTATCATGTAAAATTATTAATGTAGTGCGGAACTGGAAAAGAACAAGGCCGGGCATAATAATAATTGTGTTGCGTTCTACAGGTTCGTGGATTTGGAGTAACTGATGACAACACTCGATGAAGAATCAAAACAAAATTTATTCGTCAGCATTACACAGAACAGTTTCAAAGACGCGTTACAGCTGTCGAAAAACTACGACAAACATGTTGAAACAATCAGCAATACAGCCTTCAACGCTATCAAGGCACATCGACAAAGACAGCTTCACGGCGAAGCGCTTAAGTACAGCTTCCGGTTAGGTCGATTGTTCTCGAGCTAATCTCTGAACGCAAGACACTACTACTGAACTCATCACACTCTAGATACTCTACTCACTTCGTATACAGGCAGGGTATATATAGCTTTTGACCTGCCTTCGAGAACATTCTAAAAAAAACCGGTAAGAATTCGTTCTAAAATGTTCTCGTTCCATCTACGGCATATCGCCAATTTTGTCGCCAAATAGACGATTTCGCGCCAAATCTGGCAATCCTGCCTTTCCTTGCCACTTACTTCCAACCCTAATCCCGCTTTCCGGGGAGCGTATTTTTGCTTCCTCCCTAGGAAACGCAACTCGGGACTAAATTTGGCGATCTATCGCCTCTTGGCGAAATTGTGACACCATGCGCATGCGCAAAAGCCGCGCTCTTCCTGAAATCATTCTGTTTATTTACATGAAGTACCGTATGCTTTGGAAATTGGTGTCATGTGTTGAGAATGATGCATTTTTATATTATGTATTTGTTTTAAATCTGTATTACGTATCTGTATATGATCTACAGTTGAATGAATGAATCGGTGTTTGTTAAAAAAATAATTTATGCTTGGAGATAAAAAAATAAAATTTTTGCTAATACAAGTTATTAAGTAGTGTATTTTTTTATTAAAAAAAGTTTATTTCTTTTAGATTATGCATTAAATTAATTATGTACAATAAATAATAATGAAATATTACCTATGACTGTTGTTAATTAAGCACACCTATCTTCTGTAAATTATTGTTAGAACATGTGCAAACAGTGAGGAAATATGCAACTTTATGCTAGTTTAATTCTTAGCAGGTAATTACAGTACTGTAACAGAGAGTGCTTATTATTTGTTTCTGAAATTTCTTTATTGCAATTATACTATGCTTATGTGTTAAGGGGTATTAAAAAGCTTATTTACGACACGTATAAGCACATTCTGATGCATCAGCTATGTAATAAGTTGAGCATTTGGTGTTGCAACTGGCATCTCAACAATGAATTGAACGATTGACATTTCATTATCTGTGCAAGAGCAATGAAGTGTTTTTCCATATATGCTGACTATACTGTATTTTAATTAAATCAGTAAGTCGTTGATGTGAGACAAATGCATTAAATAGTTATTACGATAATGTGAAAACAGGAAAATTAAATATCCTTGAAAAAACTGTTAGTTTCAGGTAGAATGTTAGCTGTAACATTCTACCTACAATACTTCAATCTTGCATGTATTTTTCACTTACTGTGTGCAGAAGGGGTGTTTTTTGTTTACATTCAGAGCTCTTTGACAGTGCTTGATAGTATTTCCACACATGGCAGTTCCATACAAATCGAAAAACAGTGACACTTGCGCATAAAATAAACATTCATTGTTGGGTGGATAATAGCAATTAGTTTTTTAAACCGCTTTAAAAAATGAAGCAATATTATGCAGAGTAAGGCAATCAAGTTTGTGATCCGATGGCAAATGAGGTTAATGTTTAAATATGAAATGGAAAGTTGTTATTTATTATATTATAAGAGAACTATTAAACTGAATATAACGCTAAGGTATTGAATGCTCCACGAAAATATGTTTACTTGAAAATTTGAATTTGATAATGAATGTATCCAAACACATGTTTTGAGTCTGATGCCTAAGTGTAAATATAAAATTATGGATGTTAAAATACTTGTAATTAGGCACATAGGTCAGTTTAAGCTTTTTAAATAAGGTGAGGCATGCCTAAAGGAAGAGATGCCTTCGTAGAGAAATTTCAAGGCAAAACTGGCCTTTGAGTGCATACTAAAAATAATGCATGTAATTTTCATTCAATTGATATATATTTCTTATGTAAAAAATTCTGATATATGCTAAGTTATTGTCAATTACTTTACTAGAAAAATATAGTGAATACACAGAAATTAAAAATTTGCACACTCCCAAAATGAAAAATATTAAATATATGAGTATTTATGCATATCTTCGTAAAAAGCATGTATTTGCCTTTAACAAAATACATAAATATTTATTAAATTATTTATAAATGTATTTGGAAATGAAGGCTTTATTCATTCATAAATTCCTGTGACTGTTACTGTGAAGAAATCTAGTTATTAAATATATCTAAATTGATAATGATTATAAGTATTATGAAAATATATAATAACCTTAACATTTAATTGTAAACATAAATTAAAATTCTGTTGATGAATACATTTGTAAAACTATTTAAGCAAGAACTGTTCGTACTGGAAAGCAATCTGTTAAAAGGTGTTGTAAAGCATAGTCTACGAGATGTGTACTTAGGGAATTAGTAAAGAAGAAATTTTAGAATATGTTGAAATTAAGGATATAAAAATATAAGTATTAAAAGAATTATTTCCTTACATTTTATAATAAATCAGTTACAAGCTTTAAATAATGTTACAAAAAAAAACTTTTTTTTAATTCCTTTCAAAAATACTCATAGAAAGTTGAGTTCATGGAAATCAGCAGCAATATTTAACGTATTTCACTATTGAAATAAAAGCTGCTCTTATTTGAAATGAACCGAACAGACCATTGATTATAAAATGACTGATTTTTTATTTAAAGGATTCCTCAGAAGGTAAAAAATCATTTTGTATTTCAGAAAGTATTTAAGAAGTAGCTCTCTAAATAGAAAAGAAATAATGTGTAATTTTGATATTAATAATATAATAAACTTTGATCTTAATTTTTGTAATCCTTAACAAATAAAATTAAATTACCTTAAATATTTTTCTAATGTAATTAATAAAAACTTGTGAAAATATTTCATTCAAATTAAACTCTTCTGGGAAAAGTATAGCATTTAATTCCGTTCAGAATGAAACATTGTTTAAAAATGTTTTCTTTCTACATACTTACGACTCTGAAAAAGGAAATACATTTATACGTATATTTAACGATGTAATTACAAAATGTTTACTTCTGATCATGTCAAAACCTATTGATCTTAATGGATAGTCACCAAATGTTTTGGTCTCCACGTGAGATGTGCCACTGCTTCAAGGCAGTACACGGAGAAAACCAGTTAGGACCTCTCATCTTATTTCTACTTCCATGATTTAGAGGATTTTGGATCTTAAGAGGGTGTTTCTGGCATGTGTATTGGATGGTTAGATTCTTCCAGCTCTAGTAAAATGAAAGTATCAGCTTTATGTTCTCTTGCCACCAATATTTTAATCTGATGTGCCAGTAAATTAATGGCCAGCTTATAGCTTAATAATTAACTGTGTAGTTTTAGACTACTGATCAACATTTTTCATTTCTTTGATTGTTCGTATTTATTCGCATCACCACTATCTGTGGTTATCTATAGCTCGAACCATGTCCTGTTTTGTTAAAAGTTCAGTTTAAATGAAAAGGTTGCATTAAAATCATTCGTAAGACTTTGTCATACTATCTCAAGCATAGTGATAACTCACTATGTGTCTATTAGAGTTATAAGACTAAAATTCCAGTAATAGACCAAGAATAACCTTATAACTTAATATAGAAATGCAAGATATTCATAATAACTAAATGTGTGTTTCTTAAAGTTAATAGGGATATTTATTAACCGTAATGACTCAACAAGTAACCTTTAATGACAGTTTAATAGCCAGTTAATTGTATTGTTGCCAGAGTAATTTTGTCATAGTTTAAACATGGTTATCTTCCACTGTCAGGAACATGCCTATCAGGAGTGCAGCATGTCAAAGTATGCGGCGGCTGGACTCTTGCGATACCATGACTAAAAATTTTAAATTCATTGTACTTGTCATATGTAAATACTTCTCATACAGTTTGTCACATGTAAGTACTCAATGAGCATGAAATTATTATTATTATTTTTAAATTAAATTTGGGGGCGGCAGAAAAGTATGCGACCAGCCTAGTGACCGCCCTGTTCACTGTTGTAAATCTGTGGTGGTAGTCTAGCTGACAAGTATTTCATATTTCTGGTGTGTAACTCTCAAGCTACCTTCTGCAGTTTTATTGCTTAGAAGTAAGAATGAAACAGGGATAGCACTAAGTATAACTCATATTTGAAGCTTAGTTATATTCACTGCATTACAACATGTTGTTTTATCCAAAATGTTGTCATTTGTCATCCTTCAATGCAAATGCGAGAACTGGGACACTTTTCTCAGCAAGATGATCTAAGGTTGCAATGCCATTTTGGCGTATCGTTATTGGTAAAACACATTCATTTCAGGATTATTTTTACAAAATCTTCATCCATGAGAAATTCCTTTATTCTGTAGTAATTTTACTGCTTCCTCATCTTTAGGTAAATTCCAGATAGTGAACTCTTTTTTTTTCCTTCCCTATAAAAATGCTTTTAGTCAAATAACATATATGAAGAAAATCATCTATCAAATTATGTTTCGTGTAGCTAAAAAAAGGCTGCAAATAATAACATGTTAATATTCGACTCAGTTCACTCATTAAAATCGAGATGACTTAGCTGATCACATTGTTGCTATCTTCAGCAAGCTATCACACATTTTAACACTGTTTTTCATGGTGAAAAGTGCCTAGAATGTTTTCATTGCAATGACAATGCCCCAATCATCAGTCAACTCATGGACGGCGAAATTTATGGCATGGTTCTAAATCCAGAAAATATTGCTATAGATAGTAAAGAAAATGACAGAGGTTGCTGAAAGCAAAACAATTTTGATCTACAATTCTCGACGAGACAATTACAGGACTCAAACAATGGAACTTTGCTACTGAACAAGAATTTCTGTCTATCTATAGAATTATATACAATACAAAGTGTTAGCACCAAAAATGAAACAAATTAAACAACTTACATCAAAATCAATCTTTAATACAGCAAACATATAAATATTAAGTTTTCCTTTTTTGTAAATTTACTTTAGGACATACATACTTTGTTATTTCATAAATCACTATTTCATACTTTTAATTTTATAACTAACATCTTACTGGATTCAAACTTAAGACCTAATATGCAGAAATCCCAAATCTGGAATTGCCAATGCCACGAATATTACGGATCTTTGACTTTTACTGTATCTTTAACAGCAGTCAGTATAAGTCATGCTATACAGGATATAAAAAATTACATTGACAGTTTCTTTTTAAAGGATGTTCATGGTCTGAACAACCATTTGTTGTTTAGGAAATGCTGCTTTGCACTAGCCAAATACAAGTTCAGCAGACATTAAATCAAATCGAGGGAACATAGAGCATAATTTTTTAAAATTTCTGTGGCATATGCGTAAAATGAGAATGTTAAACCGGGCCGGATAAATAGGTTCTGCATGCTTTCGTAGAGGACTGGGAAATAAAATACATTAATAACTGCACTTTTGTTTTGGCATGATATCAAAAGGAACATTTTCTAGATTTCATTACAAATCCTTTATAATATTGCAATCCAATGCACAAAGACTTTTGACTTAGTATTCAAAAAATGCACAACCCAAGCTGTATGGCATGTAAATTATATTTATTTAATGGAGGATAAAAAAGTGTAATTTATTAAGAAAAAGTAACAATTAGGTTACCTCAGCTCATAAACTAAAAACAATCCTACTAATGCATAATAACAAATAATCATGCAACTTGCAAATCCCAGACATGTTATCTCATTACCATGCTTTTGATTTTGATACCATGCAGTTCTCAGCTCTGTTACAAGATATCACGCAGTATTCAGCCTCTAAAGTTACTTTATGTTTTTTTAACTTTGTTTTAAAAGCCAGATAGGAAAAGGTGATAGACAATGTGACTACATAAGATATTATGTGTGTTTTGTGTGTGATACAATTCAAATTGCATTTCTAATAGCAGTTTTTAAATGGAACACTAGTATTATAAGTTATAAAATATACTTTTTATGTCTTATTAGGGCAAGTTATTAAATTATAAATCATTATAGAATTTTAAAAAAATTAAAATTAGCAGTCTCTTAATGGAGAAGTTATAGAAATGATAATTATTTATGTTTAAGTAAGAAAAGATACATTTATAATTTATTTAAATCTGTTATTAAAGAGATTGTAATATTAATAACTATCTTACTTCTGATTAACATTTCTAACATAAAATATTTCTGATTAAATTTTCCCTTAAGACAAAAATACATATTTTGAACATAATGCCAGTCATGGTATGTCCCCATACATATATCTATATATTTTTTCCTTGATATATAGATGTTTGTTTGTATATGTATGCATATGTCACAAACTAAGCATCAGAATATGAAATGAGTTAAAAACTGTTAAACTGAAATAAATTATAAATTTTTATTGATCCACTTCATAATTAAAAAGAAACAATATATATCTTAACAGAACTATTTAACAGCTATATACATACTATAGCTACAGAATTATTAATACTGAACTATGTAAGCTAAACTAAGTACAGTCATTATTAAATTAGAAGGAATGATTATTATTTTATTGTTCCTTCTCAAGCAAGAATACTCGTTATTAAATATCATTATCAATCGTTATAATGTTATTAAATATCATATCATCAATACTAAGTCTCACAAACTTACACCAATGCTGTACTAACACTGCTGTTGAGACAACGTACGTACAAATCCAGCATTCCATAAGCCGAAAGAGACAACGTACGTACAAATCCAGCACTCCATAAGCCGAAAAAAAGTACTACTACCTACACTGCTAATCATATCCTACAAACTCATAAGCAGCTTAAAGACGTTTTTCGTGTATACCTAATATTTTAGCTTCGGTGTCACGTCAAATTTAGGACCGAGTTGCGTTTCCTAGGGAGGAAATAACGCGTGCTACTTCCAGTAGCTGGACACGTACTCAAGCCGTAAGTAAAGGAGCATAACTATATTTTGTTGAAAAATGAACCGCCACTTTTCTTTATTTAATACTCCTTGCTGCTTCAGTAATTATATTTGACATACGCATACACAATCACATTACATACATCAGAGACATTACAAAATACACGACATAACTACGATTGTTCGTCCCTCACTGCGCATGCGCTAGCCCTTCGTCACAATTTCGCCAAGACCTCGTAAATCGCCAAATTAGTCCCGAGTTGCGTTTCCTAGGGAGGAAGCAAAAATACGCTTCCGGGGAAGCTATCTTACCGCGGCTGGGCATTTCACAGCAATTATAATTAAAGCATATTATAATTTGTTTTTAAATTAAGCTTTATATTCACTGATTTTGGTAGATGAGACAACGTTAATAATTTTTTTCATGCATCGTTCAATTTTTACACGTGTTTCTGAGATAATCCTATCGGATCCGATACAGCGAACCAAGTTTTCGGTCCCTTGAAGTTCGTTATGGAGGTATTCGACTGTATCTACAAATGCTCAGTATGCAGCTGTCAGAAATTTGAAAAAAGCCAAGAATAAAATTTTAAGTATTAAAGTTCTACTGTCTTTCTGATGTGTAGAGTCTTGAGAAAGAGTGATTGCACTGAAGAAGGGTTGAAATTGCCTTTTATTAAACTCTTTAAATAATTTACAATGCGTCAACTTGACGCTAATACAATGCCTCAACTTGGGCGGTAACTGAAACAGTAAAATCAAACTTAAATAGGAGATATTTGCAAGTACTAGAATTATATTTACAAGAACAAGATATTTACAAGAACTACAGGGCTCATACAATCCTGTACCCTACAGTGCGTAGATGAGTCTTGTGGCAGCAAAATAATAGCGATTAAGCCACGTCTAACCAGCAGTAACTGCTAAGCGGAAGTTTGCATATAAGCACGCATGGAAATTTCCCGGATCTCTCTATCTACTGGAACGTCAGTATTTAAACTTATTCTCCCACTGGTAGAATTTGCATTTCTTACGCGAGCTACGAAATTTAAATATTCTGTCACTGACAATTAGAGGAATGAAGGCTTATAGGAAAGCAACTTAAAATTAAGTTTAACTAGTTTTTTAAAATAAATATAAATCCCTACATTTGTCCATGCCAGAATTTAACAGACTTGGATAAAGGTTCTTAAAGACCAGTTACAAACTGATAAATTCTACAATTAACAAGATCTGAGCCCGTTTACATTCAAAATACTAAAATTTAAGTTATACCAGAAGAAAATTTTGTCATCATCATAGTTCTGCTGGACATCCTTTCTCATCTTTCAACTGGGCATCAGTCAACTCCTTCCAGTAATCTGGAAGGAACACTTATGAATACATGACTCTAAATAAAATTTTAAATTCACGATACAGGCTTAAGTTCTAACCTTTTTGCATTTAGCGTAGCTTTCTCAGCTTTTCCTAACATTACGGTTTTTCATGCCACAATTATTCAATTCACATTCATGCTTAAATCTTAAACTTTAATCCCCTTTTGGTTCTCCACGATGTGTAGTGTGAAAACGCAAGTATACTATGTTATAGTGGACAAAATCTAAACCTAAACGCGCATCGACTGTTAGCACATAACAACCTTCTTAGACACACCCTAAATTCATTTCTAAGTTCTCCATGAGCTAATAAACATGAAAAGTAACTATAGTGGCGGTGGAGAGTCCTACAAAACACATGCATACCAAATATTTTCTACATTCATCTTAAACGCAAGCAAGCTTTCGCTCAAAATCGCATGATTTGATTTAACTAAAATTTCTTTTGAGCTAACTCAATTGACTACATTAAACTTTAAATGCATTAACTTTTCTCGAAGTTTTAGCCCTAAATACATATTATATCTCCTCTTTTGAGTTTCAAACTTTCATTAAAAGTATCATTTACTTTAACACAACAGATGTTTCAAAATTTTACAAACAAATACTTTTAAGACAATAGAGAATAAAATGAAAATTTTACTTGAATGAATCTTTTTCTTCGCCAAAAGTGCGAACTTAAATAAATTTTCATTAACAAGTATTAATACGAAGCTGCTTGTATCAGGCCAGATCTTTTGGCGCGATAACATAAATAGTCTTTCGACAAACAAGACCGAACAACTAGTTCTTTACTTTAACATAAATACTTAACATAACATAAATTCAACATAACATAAATTCTACAATACACTATACTTTGTGCTTTTGCCAAATAAAGCTGAAATAACTTTAGTCCTCAAAACAGGCAATAGCTTTTGTCATCTAACTTCGTACTGGAAATATTTTCATGCAATTTTACATGACAGAAAAGATTTATAGAAAAAATCACTTATCTCTGTTTTTTGAAGTTTGAAATTCGGCCATTCGTTTCTTGCAGAATTCTGTCCATGCTAACTGGTTCACCGATGAGACTTTCCGTCTCTGCTTCCTGTGCGCTGGTGGGAATTGGCTTTTCCTTTTTCCACCCTTGATGAGTGGTCTTTTAGTACGCACTGGCGGTATGTCTTGTCTTTTCCTTTTACTGTCCGGCAAACTGGTTCTTTACACATCGGTATTCGAAGACGCTTGCTTAAAAACTCTAGGTTGTTTCGATCTTTGCTCTGTGCCTTTAACTTCGGCAGGCCTCTTCTTCATTTTCTCGACGGGTGTTGTTGTTTGTAGTAATCTTTCAGTCCGCCACTTCCTTGATGTATCCTCAGCTGCGAGACCTTGTCATGACACGGCGATGCTTGTTTCTAGCCGGGACGTTTCCTTCACACTTGAATTTTTTCTTCGTTGGATCTTCCGCACGTTGAGGGATTTTTTTCTCCGGAATTCTTCTGCTGGTGTGGGAACTTGTAGTTTCTCTGGTTCTTTGCTTTTTCGCTGGTGGTGGAAGTCGTGGTGCGTTCAGAATTGCCCCTGGGAAAGCCGCCTCTTCTGATTAGGAAGCCTGAAAGAAATCATGTAAAACATCGAAATCTTTACGTTCATAATATTTCTTCAATTGATCCGCACTAGCCTTTGTTCTTTCTTCGGATTCTGATTTTAAGTAAATTACAGCCCCAACGATCTGCTGTACTTCGTACGGCCCTTCAAATTTATGGGCGAATTTTGATACGACGTTTTTAGGCGCACTAGACAAAGTGAATTTTCTTTTCAACACTTTATCCCCCACTTAAAAACCTGATTCGCGGCGTTTCCTATCATAATAGATTTTCTGCCGCTTTCTTGCTACATCGGAATTTTCCAAAGCCAATCAGCTTTTGAATATTTGCCTGTTTAATTTCTGGTTCTCGGTCTCGAACAAAAAAGTTTGTCTAAAGGAGTCAACATCTTCCTACCAGAAATAATTCAGCCGGCGTTTTACCCGTTATATCATGCTTGGCAGTTCTTAAAGCATAGGCTAGTTCATTAACGCAGCCATCCCAGCGTTTATGAGAATTTTTAACGTAACTTCTAATTATTTTAACAATGCTTTTATTAACTCTTTCCGCGATGTTTGCTTGTGGTTTGTACGGGACCATTTTCATATGCCGTATGTCAAGCACTTTACACAGGTTCTCAAAAATTTGACTAACGAATTGCCTACCATTATCCTTTATTACTTTTAACGGTGCACCGTATTTTAAAATAAACTTATGTAAGAACGCATCTGCAAAATTATTTTAGGTGACGCTCGCTTTAAAGGAATTAGTTCTAGCCACTTAGAAAATGGTCTGCAATCACCAAAAGATATTAGTTTTTATTTAACTCCCTTTGGGGAAAAGGGTCAAGAAGGTCTATTCCGATGATCTCGTTAGGAAACGTCGCGCGAATACTATTTAGATACCCGGCCGAGATATAATTAACGTTGACATACGCTGTTACTATCTTCTGCAGTTGCGGAAAACACACCGCCTCGCGTGCTCTACGCACCGTTTTCCGTACCCCTAAATGACCCGCTGTGGGGCTATCATGAAGTTCCTGCAAAATACTCACCCGTAGTGTGGCGGGGATGGCTGGTTTCAGTTCGTGGTTTTCATTTGTTGATTTAGAATAGAACAACAGATTATCTATGATCTCGCAGTTTCGGGCCCTATTTCTAATTGCAGCAAGATGTACATGTTCAAAATTATCTGGATCCTTTAAATGAGCATAGATGTCACCGAATTCTGGATCCTTCTGCAATTCAGCTATAATTGTTTCCCGGGAATCTAAAGCCTTAGAAGTTAACATAGCACATTTTATTTAATTCCCCTTTTCCTCCAGTTTAATTCTTGACAAGGCGTTGGCCACTGTATTTTGCTTGCCGAGAGTGTGCTTAATTATTAAGTTGCATTCTTGTAACTGTAAGGCCCATCTAATTAATCCAGGAGTTAAATTCTTTCCAGAATATAATCTGCCTACGGCCGCATGATCGGAGTAGATTGTAACGGGGGCTTTTCCGAGGTAGACTCTAAACTTCTAAACTGCCATTAACACTGCTAACATTTCCCTTTCTGTTGCTGTGTAGTTCCTTTGAGTCTGACCTAGGGTTTTGCTAAGAAATGCCAAGGGTGCCCTTTTTGAGTTAAACCTGCACACACGGCGTAATCTGAAGCATCCGCCGCGATCTCCAAGTTCTCGTCCCCTTCCAGGAATTTTAACACAGGGGCATTAATTAGAGCGTTTTTCAATTTTTCGAAAGCGGTGTTTGCCTCCGCTGTCCATGCAAACTAAGATTTCTTTCGTTTTAACACTAACAAAGGTTCAACAATATCGGCAAAATTTTGGATAAACGAACGATAATATGAGCACATGCCAATAAAAGATGAAAATTTTTTCGCAGTATTTGGCGGAGGATAATTTTTAATTGTTTTTATTTTAAAATCCTCAGTTTCGATACCTTTAACTGAAATTTTGTATCCTAAATACAGCAATTCCTTAGTTGCATACTTACATTTTGAGGCATTAATGGTTAAACCTGCTTCTTTTAATAATGAAAACACTTCGTAGAGGTCTTCCACGTGTTGTTCAAGACTGTCACTAGTTACGATAATGTCATCGAGATAAGTGAGAGTGGATTTTCCTAGGACGAGATGCAAAATTATGTCCATAGCGCGTTGAAAAGTTGACGGGGCCCTGCAAACCCCAAACAGCATGCGTAAGAATGCATAAGTACCCGATTTTGCAATAAACGCTGTTCTATTCAAATCTTCTGGTTTCATGGCTATTTAAGGTAGCCTGAAGTAAGATCAAGAGTGGTCGTGTACACTGCTCGACATTGAAAATGCAACACCAAGAAGGAGTGGTCAGAAAGTGATAAAATTTGGAAAAAAGACAGAGACCGCAAGCAGCAGTAAGTGATCTTTTTTTCAAAATGATAGTCAGAATACAGAGCGAGAACGGCGTCGGCTTAGTAGAATGTAGGACCGCCGCGGACAGCGAAGCACGAAGAAACACGTCTAGGCATAGAGTCAATAAGAGTTCGGATGGTGTCCTGAGGGATGGCTCTCCATTCCCTTTCAACCATTTGCCACAGTGCGTCTTCTGAGCGAGGCAGGGGCAGAGTCTGCAAACGGCGTCCAATCGCATCCCACACATGTTCGGTTGGAAACAGGTCAGGAGATTACGGTGGCCAGGGAAGCATCTGTATACCTTGTAGAACATTTTGGCAGATGCGAACACTGTGAGGTCGGGCGCTATCCCGCTGAAAAATTGCATTAGGAAGCCAGTGACGGTAGGGGATTGCCACCGGCCGCACTACATTATCCAAGTATCGTTGGCCGTCATAGTGCCCTGAATGCGAACTATAGGTGACCTGGAATGGTAGGCAATAGCGCCCTAAACCATTGTGCCACGTTGTCGCGCGGTGGGGCGTTCCACAGTTACTACCGGATTAAATCTGTCTCCACGTCGACGCCACACACGTATGCGGCGACTGCCACTGGATAAACAGAAGGGTGACTCATCTGAGAACACGACGTTTCGCCATTCTGTCAACCACATCGCTCCAGTCCGGCACCATTCTAAACGTTGACGTCTATGCTGTGGGGTCAATGGCAGTCTTCTTAATGGACGCCGTGAGTGCAGGCCACGTTCAACCAAACGACGGGAAATGGTTCTGGTCGACACGGGAACATCCATGGTATCCTGCACATGCTTCAGAATCGCGGTACAAGTGAGTTGCGGGACCGCCACAGCTTGTCGGTAGATGCGGCGATCCACGCGTGCTGACGTCACTCCGGCTGCACCTGCACACCTCCTTCTTTCCACATTCCCTTGTTCCAACTACGTTCGCCATAGCCGATCCACCGGGCTCGCATCCATGTGAGTATCAGCTGTGATTTGACGTAAGTACCAACCCGCCCTTCTGAGTCCAATCACCATACCCCTCGTAAAATCGTCTATCTGCTGGAAGTGCCTTTCGTTGAGGGCGGCCTGGAATTCTTTCCTATTACACGTATTCTCCGGGACAAAAACCAACTTTCTTCGCTAATTCGTCTGGCAGAAATAACGACACGAATATTGCCCATTCTACACGTCCCTTTCCTTATATCTTACTTAAAGCAAAGAATATGTACTGTTAAGAAGAATAACTTCGCAGAAGCAGAAGTGGCTCCCTTCCAACAAAAAGGGAAACAACTGCGCATACCTGAAATATCTGTCGCCAAAAAGCGCCAAAGCTCGAAGCTGAATGTCGAAGTTGGTTTGGACAGGTTCGACCGTTACGTTTAGCAAGAGTTTAAACAAAGAATAGGTTCTTTGGTTTCAAGTAGCGATATGGACAATGGAAGTTCAACAGCCAGTGAAAGTGAAACTTCACCTAATATTTCATCATTTCGGAGTTTAAATTATCACGACAAGTCAAAGAACGATTTATCTTAACCCGTGTTCCTCAATTTCCTATACACGTCGCGGAGGGGAAAAATGTAGGCTAGGTACCAAAGAACCGGCACATCACAGAGAGGAAATTCTCGCCAACAGATTCCGTCGCCAAATCCCTTGGCGAATGTTCTCTTTTCTTTGTAGCGGCGTTGCAGACAAAGTGGTTTACATTACGTCTATGAAGCCTTTCCTTCTTTACATAGAGGTTCTTTGCTTAAAGTGCATCGGAGAGCTGCGCATTTCGCATCATTCGCATAACTCAGTGACGTGCGTCTACTCTAAAATTTGCATAAATTTCTGACCACTCCTTCTTGGTGTTGCACTTTCAATGTCGAGCAGTGTATTTTGTAGACATAATTTTCTGTATTATTTCTTCTATTACCGGTAAAAGGTAAACAGGGAATTAAGTCATGCTGATAAGGTTTCGGTAGTTAATCGGAAAGCGATAAGCTTTTGGATCCGAAAGGGCAAGTTATTTCTCTTTCTGCATAGCACAACTGGGCTAGCATATTCACTATTGATGGGAATAATTATTTTATCCTTTAACATTTGCTTTATTGTGGTGTTCTATTATTGCTTCTTTTTCCTTATCATAACGATAAGGTTTTGCTTTACAAGGTTCGCTTGATTTTATTTCTATCGCATTGGTAACAATTTGTGTATTCCCTTGGCTTCTCAAAAAATAATGTATTAAATTTACTTACGATTTTCTCCAGCTTGGCTCTTTCATCTCCGTTTAGATGCTGGAGCTCGATTTCAGGAACGTTTAGATCTTCCACCAATTTTGGCACCATATCCAAGAATATAGAATTTTCTGCCAAGTTTATTGGGGCGTTCGCCGCCCTGAGGAACTCTGTATCTAAAATTACATTGTTTTGTAAATTTTTAACAACAAAAAATAAAACTTTTAAAACTTCGTTTTTTACCTGAACGTCCAGCGATAGCTTTCCGACACATTCGCAAACTTTCCCTTGTGCGGCAACGATTTCTGTGCTACAATTTTTAAAGCACGTTATTCTCCGAAAATTTCTATAGTAGAAATTTTGGCTTAAAAGATTTCCTTCCGCGCCGGTGTCCACGAGTGCCTCTACGAGTACGTCGTTCAAAGGAACCTTGATTACTGGTAGTTGGAAATTCTTGACTACCACGGTATTTACATACAACTTAGAGGGATTTTGCAATGCACAGGGGGTCTGAAACCTCAATTTCTGAGGCCCCTCTATTCGTTTTAATTCGTTTTTCTTCCTTATGTTTGCTGGGTGCGCTGGCGGTCTTTGGCTTTACCGTTTTCATGATTGCTTATTGACGGCCTGGTAAGAAAACGTTTTCCTCCATTATATTTGCTTCTTTCTGCGGCCGGCTGTCGGCAGAACTGCTGATAGTAACCGTGTGTAGAAAACCTCGAATTTTGCGCTATCCGCCGATTCTGAAACTTTACGACTAATTCGAATAGTTCTTGCAGCGTTCGTGGGTCTTTCAGCTCCACAAAATCTTGTACTGCAGGTAATAAGCTTGGTAATATAATTTCAATTACTTCATTATCGAGCCTCCTTCCATAAAGCATATTCACTATTTTGACTTTACGCAGGATAAACTCAGTGAGGTGTTCAACCTTTCGTTGATAAAAGCTGTAGAGTTCGGCTTCAAGCTCCGCACGATCCTTCAGGATCGGAAGCGCTCAGGAGCGCCGCTTTGAAATTCTCAAAATTGTAGGTGAGGCTTCCGACTTCCCCGAGTAAGAATTTTCCAATTCCTTTCCACCAACACTCCGCTTGTCCTCCGAGAGCACTGGACGCGATGTCAATGTCTCTCGGGTACGGATACAACTGAAAGTGCGTCTCAAGCGATTCTAGGAATGAAGTGACGGAGTTTTTACCGCCGAACACCACTGCTGGCTTGATAGCTGCTCTCGTCGTCTGTAATAAAAAGCCAAATCCATCTAATGGGCTTGTCACCATCGGGTCTACGACTTCTGTCTCTTGTAAGGATGATTGTCTGTCCTGATTATTGACCATTGGATTCGAATTAGAAGTTCGGGCGCTAGATGTAAAGTTCTACTGTCTTTCTGATGTGTAGAATCTTGAGAAATAGTTGTTGTATTGAAGAAGGGTTAAAATTGCCTTTTATTAAACTCTTTAAATAATTTACAATGCATCAACTTGATGCTAACAGACTACGCCTCAACTTGGGCGGTAACTGAAACAGTAGAATCAAACTTAAAATAGGAGATATTTACAAGTACTAGAATTAAACTACAGGGCTCATACAATCCTGTACCCTCCAGCGCGTAAATGAGTCTAATGGCAGCAAGATAATAGCGATTAACCAACAGTAACTGCTAAGCGGAAGTTGGCGTATAAGCACGCACGGAAATTTCCCGACTCTCTCTCTCTCTCTCTACTGGAACGTCGATATTTAAACTTATTCGCCCACTGGTAGAATTTGAATTTCTTACGCGCGCTACCAAATTTAAATATTCTGGCACTGACAATTAGGAGAATGCAGGCTTATAGGAAAGTAATTTAAAATTAAAATTAACTGGTTATTTAAAATAAATATAAATCCATACAAAGTAATTTTCATATTATTTAAGCTCCTCTTTAGTTGCAATCCATGATAACAATAAGTTTAATTAACGATGATAACAATAAGTTTAATTAACTTACGAAGCTTCAGAAGATAAAACTTTATTTTGAATACTGCAGCTGGAAGTCCTTGATGCTGAGCGACAACGAGGCACCAGAATTCGAAACCCGACCACAGTGTAGGTTAACACACAGTGTAGATGTGCAAGACGTTAATGGACGGAAACAGGCCATCTGAACCGTGACCTTATCGAGAGCATCTAAACCGTGAAAATGCGAAGAAATGAAATGCTAATCAACAGAGAATTGAATAAAGTGTGTATCTGCCACTGCATGCTCTATGAGTTTCGTCGGGTTTTCTGTAAAGAACATTGCCAATATATACTATATCACATCATTAGTGCTGCAGTTGGTTAGAACGTAATAGAGGGGGTAATTTTGACCTGCCAGACCCTTTCAAAATCCGGTTGATTGTAGCAATGAAGATGTTCGTGGAAATTATTCATAAGAGCCATATGAAGTATTTCATCAAACTGGAAAACTTAAAAAAGGGGCAGACTTTTGCTATTCCAATTAGTTCACAAAGCCGGAAACAAATCGCACGATTTCCGGCATTTACCCGCAGTAACACTTCAAAGTTATAGCGTTCTTGAACCACATAGAGATATGCGATGCGAAATGAATTCCTTAAGACAATGATCCTCCCGTAAACACGAGTTTATTCGACGAAGGAAGCTTATCTCTACCTCTAGACCACGTTTAAATCCAAATAAGTTCCTACTGTAAGTTTAGTAGATTATGACAAGGGTTGTTTATTTTTAACTGCTGTCGAACAACACTGCTAACGCATACTGAGGTTTACTCGACAATGTGCATCCATCCTGAGAACAGGAACGCAGAACGTTGCTCAGTTCCACAGGTGTTCTTCAGTAGCAGGATAGAGTGAAACTACAGTAGAAAGATCTGAAACAAGATCAAAGACTTGGCTGGAGAACGTTCCAGCATGCAATATGTTCTCTAGATGCTGTTTCTAAATTGTCACCTTTCTTGGTCGATGCAGCGTTTTCAGGATGGACCGCGGTTCTATAATCGAGGTGATTTTGCCATGACAGTATTTTGCGTCTGTTGCTGCTAGAAGCCAAGCAAAAGCTACTGAAATCGCTGGAAAGTGTAGCGATTAAATTTCGGTATGATTTATATTAATATATAGAACAAACAGCCATTTGTCAGCTTTTATCTTACAGGCATAATTTTCTTTCCAACCCTTAATAATTAAGCGAAAAATTTCGTAAAGCAATGTTTCAGTTTTTGTTCTAACTTACTGATATTTTCGAAGAACTAAATTAATATTTTAAGAATAATAGGTCACATTGCTTTTTAAGGTTTCTCCAAATAGTGGTAAATTTCAAGAAAAAAGTGTTAATTCGTTATTTAGGTAGATCTACTCAACGTCTAGCCCTCCAAATGCGTCATAAGACGTTGCATAGTTAAAAGTTTATTTCACTTGACATCTTACCATCACCACCAGTCTGTCTTTATACCTGACACGTCTGTTCCTTTCCACTATCAGACTTTGAGCACACAAACTTTCATCTGATTTCCGTACTTTCAAAGTTTATATTTATATATATAGCTTTGAGAGCTCTATAGTTGACAAAACATGTGTCGTAATTTTTCTTGTATGAATATTCGGTTTTGAAGCATAATATAATGGAGAGAATTGTAGATCTCTCAAGCATTCCAGAAAGGGTTTTTTAAACTGTGCTTTTCTCTTGAAATTTCAAAGAAAAGATATTACGGGGAACAGATAAATTGTGAAAAACCATCATTTGTTCACTATGCTCGATATTACACTTTTATGGCAAATATCTTGCACTTATTTAAAAAAAAACTTGAAAGATAAAATTTTGAATAAAATGAATGTCTTAAATGTTGGCGAAAAAAATATGGTTCTTTTTTTAAAAATTTTTGTTGCAGTTTTTTTATGTTATTACTTTAACAAACAAGTTTTTGTTTCATGGCATAAATTTTCTTCCGGGATTTCAGTAAACGGAAGAAAATAATTTGAGTACTATTTAAAACTTTAGTCCCTATTTTTTGCTGTTGCAGAGTTTAGGTGCAATCACTAATTAGTACAAGGTCATGCGCTTCCCGTTCATTGCCCGTTCTACCGTTTGCATGTAAATCCACACCTAAACTTTGCAAATCCAGCCAAACATTACTTTTACGAAAATCTTTAATGCTGGATATTCAGCAATAGCGAAAAATACAACACGGATCTAAATGTCATGAGTACAACAAAATTTTGGCAAAATTTAGAAAAATTCTACAGAAATATTGAAAATTACGGCTTTGATTCTAATCTATGGGTATTATAATTATAATGACTATTTCTTGAGCTCCAAAGCGGTACTAATTACTTTGAACAACATATCCTGTATTATTGTAAAAAAATGCTTATGTATCAACATTTTCATGGTTTTCTAATAACCACTGATTCTCAAATCTTAAATAATTACAATGTGTAATTAAAAGTACTTCTTATAATAATTTTCTAAATTATGAACACAGTTAGTCTTACAACCGACCGTTGGCAGAGAGATTACATAACTTAAAATGAGTAGTATAGTTAGTATATTTAGTTAACTTAAAATGAGTAGTATAGGTAGTTATAGTTGGGTTCAAATACTTGCGAAAGCGCTGGCTAGGTAAGCGCTTTCGTGAGTTTCTCGATGTTTAACGGGTATAAGAGGCAGTTTGCCTAGTAGAAGTCTTTCACGAAAAACATCCCTTCCTCTACGCAGCCAGCCCTCGTATGCTTTGCCGTAATCCAAAATATAATACAATACATCCTTCCAGAAAGAACATGTTTTATCTTTTCCTGAGTTTGTTCTTAACTCACATATGCCTTTTCTACTTATGCTCTTTAAAACTGATCAAACTTTCACATCATGTCATACTGAGGTAAAAAGGGAACCAGGGTGCTCCTCTTAGTGTAGTAGTATACAGTAGCAATATTTTGAAGGAAAACTAAATAGTTGAAAAACACAATACATTTTTAATTCTGGAA
>KK120550.1:57024-70660 GCA_000611955.2 Stegodyphus mimosarum | reverse complement strand
TCTACTCTAAAATTTGCATAAATTTCTGACCACTCCTTCTTGGTGTTGCATTTTCAATGTCAAACAGTGCATAATAAAAAAGAACTAACATATACCACAAATGCAAGAAATCACTCAGCAGAAAATGTGGAAAAGCAGTAAAAAACGAATTTAGCACTGAAAATATTTTCCACTTTGTATGCGAAAGAAAAAACAAATGACTCTTATTAGAAGTTAATGAAAAAGCTCAATGCATCTTTTCCTTTTAGGCCAGCCTGTACTATTTGTATATGTATTTGCACAATTGGTACATTTCACATTAATGTAATTTATGAAATTTATTTTGTCCATATTAACTATGCATAATTTCATGAATATGTTTGACACTTAGCTTAGTTTACGAGTGACAACACTTTTATTTAAAATATCTTTTCGAATCTTACTACATAAATTCCTGTTCCAGATGGAGCTAAAACACACACTGCCATAACAGCTATTTCATGCATATATACTACTCTGATCCACAATGGAGAAACAAACACAGAGACACAATTCATCGGTTCAACATCTAGAACACTTTCAAGTAAAAATTATTGAGCATAAAAGAGATATCTACAAGCCCCAAACTAACCAATTCATCAATGAAAAAACACTGTTGAAAATAGATAGTCACTGTTATTGGGTTTTGAACTGGGTTTTTATTTTGTGTGTATCATAAGAACAAGACATGTCATATTATAGAGAAAAATGTTTCGTGAGTAATTTGTCTAACCTTCTAAGTTAGTAACACATTCCACACATGTTTAATTGGTGACAGGTCAGGAGAGTGGAAAGTCTTAGTGGAAAATGAAATATTTAGTTTATCTACAAGAATCTTTTGTGTTCATTTTCTTGAGGAGTTACAACAAATTAAGTGGCATCTGTGACAGAAACTGGAGTAACAGCAAAATAAGCAAGGTACAATTTGAATTTAAACATTAAATATTTGTGCTTTTCATTTCTCATAAGCTTTGATACTTTATTACATATGCTTTAAACTTACAACATAAAACTTTACGTACAACATTTATGAATCCAACAAAGGTTTTTACTGAAGAATTTACCAAAACGAACATGAATTTTTCCAAACATCGAAAATTGAATTTACAGTTACATGATAAATTTCAGGGCTTAGAAAGTGTTCAACATAAAATTTCTGAATAATTACTTGGCAAGGAAAAATAAAAAAAAGGAGTATGTTAAAGATTTCAGTGCAATTGAAAATTATAGAGAACAGTACTTTTAAGTTCAAGGTTGAAAATTTTGAAAAACGTTCTTATGAGAGATCCATTCAGTTGCCATGTAATCGAAAGTATCATTTGCAAAAATCGGAAATTCGAACATTTATTGCAGATATTAAATCCTTTTGGGAATTTTGGAGTAAGCTTTCCAGAATTCATGAAGTGATATCGGCTGAAAATAAGTTCCAATATTTGATTCAGGCGATTACTCCTCGGACTCAAGCTGCCAATTTAATAAAGATTTCTCCCCCCCATGCCCCAAAATTACTCCAAAGCAAATGAATTACTGAAAGAAAGGTCTGGCAGAAAAGATTTGGTAGTAACAAGTGTATGGTTATGAATTACTCACAATGGTAATGAAAAATGCTGCAAGTAGTAGGAAATACAGACTTGATTACTCTATATGATCAACTCAAATCCCATTTAAAGTTTTAAATACCTTAGGAAGATCTAAAGAAAACTTCGCAGATTTCTCGTCTTGTCTCCCTGGAAATGTTTTGAGAGCTTGGGAAAGATACCGAGGGTCCAGTCTTCTTAACAGTAGCAACAAGGTTGCTGAAAACAAAGATCCCTTGAGAAGCTCATGAAAATAATAAGAGGTTAATGGTGAGTAAATGATAAATTTGGTTTGATTAGGTTTCAGAACTCAAGGTTAAAAAGGAAGTAAGGTGATACTTCAAGAAATAATATCCTTCTGCTTCAGCTCTTATTTCATCCACGCATGAAAAATTAAACGTATTTTTTATGATCGTTTACATTTCAGTAAAGACTGTACAAAAGCTCTCAAGATGACTCTAGATTAGAGGAAGTCTTAAGTTATATGCAAAAGATATTCCTTAGTTTGTTTTCAGCTAGGACACATAACAAAAACATGTCAAAGTACAGTTTGGTGTGTAATATGTAACATTACGGTCTACTTTTTCCAGATTGTAAGAAAGGGTGTAAAGAATCTACTTTTCAAGCAAATTCTACAGAAAGTGAGTGCACTATATTCTTTATAGGAAATCTATCTAAAGACAGTTTTGATTAAAGTTTGCCATAAAGGAAGATAAGCTGTGGTGCCTGCTCTGGATGATGGCTCACATTGATCATGTATCGGAAGGAATTTAATCAAGCAACTGAAACTTTCTCTGACAGGTACTAAAGTGCTGTCTCAAGGATTATTTGGTGCTGGTAATATTCCTGTTCTAGAATACGGAAGGTAGGATGTTACAGTAAAAAGTTTAGATGAAATGTGTTCCACTAGACTTTCTTTTTTGGACCAAGCCCAAACTTGCACAATCTTACCTAGAATTCATTAGTCTTAATTTTGGAACTTAAGGCTTGTGGAATGATATGGCAATAATACACCACCAATATGAGCTCTTTTTGGTGCTAATATTTTAGGAGCATTTTAACTGGAGGAATTCAGGGACTATCGTTGGGAGTTTCTGCTGTAGAGATCTTGCTTTGGTGAACCATTCTAGATCTCAAGAAGACAAGAGAAGTACTTAACACAGCATTACACTGTGGCTAAAAAACTCTCAGGTCAGAGATATAGGAGTTAGAAACTTTGGGCATCTGTGTTCCAAAACAGAAAAGTAAAAGACTGCCAGATGATGAAACTTTAATTAATTCCAAGGAAACTTTAACTGTTAACACTGACAGTAGTTATGAGGTGGCTTTACCTAATACAGTGGAGCATCATCCTCTCCATTGTAACTACAACATAACTGAAATAAGGCTGCAATCTCTCACAAGATGGTTACGAATAGAAGTTACCTTTGACAAATCTTGTGATTTTTTTTTCCAGTACAGAAGGCACAATAGAAGAAGTAAAGATATCTGCTACCAACAGTACCATTCATTGTTTACCTCACATATCACTAATTAAGTTACTGCAAAGATCACAGATCACTAATTAAGTTACCACAAAGATCCACCTTGCATACGATGCCTTGGTAAAGGTTGCTGGCTGTGCTTCATTAAATGATTGTCTGAGTACAGGACCGAAACTCACACAACTGGTTCCCCCACTACTGAACAGATTCTGACTGCTTGCTGTGGGAGTAATAGCAGATACCTAACAAGCTGTCCTGCAGCTTACTGCACAACCAGGAGATCTCAATGTACTTCGATTTTTCCGTCGGAAGCCTCCTGGAAAATTAAATAGAATACAGACATTGTCATGTAGTGCTGGACATTACTATAAGCCCTTTCTTGCGAAAATTTCTCATCATTTAAGCGTAGAAAAGTATTAAGCAGAACAGCTGAAATTTACCACAGAAAAGCTAAAAGCAGGGTTTTTTTTTTTTTTTTTGTTCACAACTTAGTTACAAGTGCAAATGATGAGGAGGAGTTGAACTGCAAAAAGAAGCTACAAATATAATGCAAGATGCATGTTTTAATTTACATTATTGGTCTGACACAGGAATTTAAGATGGAAATCAAAAGGAACTTGGACTTAATTGGAATACTACCTCTGATGAACTGAGCTGTACTTTGTTGGAACTTTAATGAAATAACAAGAAAGCTTTATGAAAAGAAATTTACTTTCTGTGATCAACAGCGTATGATCCCATCGGTTTTACATATCCAGCAACACTGTTGCCAAAGCTCTGTTACAAGAAGCCTGCAAAAGGAAACTTATTCGGGATAAACCAATCCAAAAGATCTAGAGAAATGCAATGAATGGTTAGTAGAAGACATGAAGATAAAATGGAATTTTAATCCACCAAGTGCACTGTGGTATGGTGGATAGGTGGGAGCATATGATATGCAGTATGGAAGATCCGAAATGAATTATTGACACAACTAGTCTAAATTGTGAGGAAATGTCAAAGGTTTTATGTGATTGTGAGAATACAATCAGTAAAAGTCCATTAACTTATTTGTAGGAGAATCCACAGGAACCACCATTCACACAATGAAACTCCAAATTCTACTAATTGTGATACTCTTGATTTTGACACAATCAATGGAAGTCATTTGAAGAAAAAGATACAATACTTGCAAAGTGTTTGAGATTGTTTTTGAAAGAGATTCCAAAAAGAACACCTGTCTGGGACCTTAAGGAATCCGACCATTAGAGCAAGAGGTAATGTTCAAGTATGTGATGTGCTTGTGGGATTGGACAGCTCCAAAAGAATTAACTGGCCTTTAGCCAGAGAGATCAAACTATATACAGGGTGAGGTGGGAAACAGCAAGTAGAAGTAGTAGTGAAATTGGTGAGAGCAGTGAAAATGGCAAATGTAGAAATTACACATCCCCTTCAGCAGTTATATTGCTTTGAGATTGCATTGTAAGATTTAACAGTCCAGGACAAAACTGGAAGCTTAGAGCCCAGATTATGCCCTCAAATGAAAGGAGGATATTCAGCACCTTGTACAGACATCAAGTATTTTTTTAAAGTAGGAGACGCGAGAAATGAGCAATGCCCTCGCCGGTACTCGAACCATGGACCTCTCAAATATGCACCGAGTGTGCTTGACAATTACACCACAAAGGCATGCCAAGAAGGCAGGAGAAATACCCTACATACTCCCCCTTTTAAAGGGTGACTGGGGTTAGGGCACCCAATCGCCAAATCCTGGTGGTGGAGAATCATCATCCACCACCGTTTTTAGTTCGGGTGCCAATGTAGAGACATTAGGTATCTTTTGAAAGTAGGAGAGATGGAAAATGAGCAATGTCTTTGCCAGGACTCAAACTACGGACCTCTCGAATATGCGCGCTAAAGCATGCAAAGAAGGCAGGAGAAATACCTTATAACCTATTCGCAGTAATTCAAAACTGCATCCTTCAAGACTTGACACTAAGTAGTGATGGAATTGTTTTAAGTCGTCAAATAATACATACTTGAAGTGGACGACAAGTCAAGTAACCCAAAAGACTGAACTTAAAAGTACTCTACCTTTACGAACATTGACTAACATGTCTATGTTAGATTACAGTTTTTAAGAAGTACATCAGTTTTACCTTATAATATCTAGATGTATAAGGCGAAAGGTGGGAGGATGCTGCATATCGATATTCGCTGTTATGGGTTTTAGAATTGGCTTTTTATTTTGTATGTATCCATAACAAGACATGTTATACTATAGAGAAAAGTATTTTGTGAATAACTTGTCTGAACCTTCTAAGTAACTAAAAGTGTCTTATTACAAAGTAAATTATTTAGTTTACGACTATAAGAATCTTCTGTGTTCCTTCTGTTGAGGAGTTGCAATAAACACATCTTTGGCTACATGCTTGCCCGAGAATCTACTCTCAATAACTGAATGGGAGAAGGCCTAAATTACCCCCAAATACCAGCATAAAAGCATCCCCAAAATTAAGAGAAACATCTAAAATTGCCACCCAACCATTTTACATCAGAGACATTCCCTTCAACTTCTATATGTATAGACATCAATTCTCATTACAAGAACTCTGCATAAAATTTCTGCATTTGATCAAATCATCCATCCATTCTAGTTTTAGCAGAAAGCAGACAGGTCACCTGCAACAGCTTGCTGATGTTTAAACGTTTCAGATACCAACCTTAGAATACCGTTTTTAACTTTTAAAAAACAAAATTTTACAGTTTTTATTTCTTGCATTTCAAGGGTTGGAGTGTTTTAACTACTTACTATTCCAAATAAGTTTCTGTTTTTTAAAACAATGACAAATGGCAAAAGTTACCCTTTTATTTCTCTTTCCCCCACTGAAAATATATATACATACATAGGTACTCTTCTGTTATCGGGTCCAGACACAGAAATACATGTATGTATACACATGTATGTGTGTACATACACATATATACATATAAATAATACATAATATAATACATACATCCACGTACGCACACATACATACATTTCTGAACCTGGTCCGATAACAGAAGAGTACCTACATATATTAATCTAAGGCTATTCACTATTTTAGAAAGTAAAAATATAACTATGTACATTAGACCACACATCAAGATGATCTGCATTAACCCAATATCACTTTTTATATCCATCCCAAAGACTTCTTTGTCCATTCCATCTAAATCTTTTACACTTCATATCAGCCAAAAAAAAAAGTGTTGAAGTTTCATATTAAGGAACATGAATCTTATGTCCGAAAAGGTGAAAATAACAAGTCTTCGGTGGCTAACCATAGTTGCAAATTTAATCATAATTTTGACTTCAGGTCTGCAAAAATTATACAAAAAGTTTCTTCCTTTGGAGAGCTAGATTTTCTTGAAGCTTTTCACATTAGCAAAGATTTAGCTTTGCTAATCTTTGACCAAGTCCTAATGACCAAGTCCAATCCGATCCTAATGACCAAGTTCAATCTGATCCTTCCTAATGCTTTTAAAATTCTTTTAACTTAATTTTTCAATTTTCATTAATAATTTTGCTAACAGGTGCTACCTTCTCGGTCGCTTTACTGCAGTAGGTATAAATAGGGGCAATATGACTGCTGCTTTTCAGTCTTGCAAACATCTTGGCTTCTGACGAAGAGGGATCTGCTTGTCCTCGAAATCAATTGAGTTTTCTGTCTAAATCTCCGCCAAATGCAAGATTATTTCTTTACTAACTTGAAGTTTCAACGAATAACTATTAAACAAATTTTAATCTCCTAGCATTTATCATAGAAAAATTACAATTATTTTCAGGTAGTTAAATCTTTAAATTATTTGCCCGCTATTCAATTATTCACATCAAAATATTCAAAGAACAGACTTCAAGATTCTATTGTTCTGCTAATAACTGAGGATAATGATCAATTTTCCACTTGTATGTATTTTTAAATTTTGTTTGCGATTTATTACAATACCATCATCTGCTTCTTCTCTCATGGACACGGTTCTTTCCATTACATACTATCATGAATTCACTATACCTATTAATGCTACAAAAGCAACATTAAAATAAAAAATTTCAAATGTTAAAACGAAAAACTACACCAGACAGTACCTGAGCAAGAATATCATTCATAGTTTCACTAGCATCAGGATCATTTTTTCCTAACAACCTTAGTAGTCTCAAAATTTTAACCTGTAATATAGGAAATTAGGTTAAGTATTACAGCAACATTTCAGTGTGTAGAAAAAGAAGCTAGAAAATAGAATCATACATACTTGTAAGAATGGATCACTAACACCACATACATCGTGCTCTGGAGAATAGCCCGCCATTATCAAATTTTTGAGAATCCGTACTAAATTAGAAACAAGCTGAAAAGAGCATAACTACTTCAAAGTTATTTTAGGTATACACAGAGAAAACATGTCCACACAGTTAATGCAAAGGGTTTTAAAGCATAAAGTACTATTTTTAGTCAAAAGTTTTAAAATTGATCTTAGAAATGTACAGCACTTTACAAAACACAGTTAAATACTTTATAAATAAATAAAGAAAGAAAAAGCTAAGCACAACTATTGGTCAGATGCGTTTAAATACTCAATACCAATGCCTTAAAAACCTTAAAGTGCCTTAAATGATAACCGTAAATTATATATACCTTTAAAAACTGGATCATTTTCTCAATGCATTTATTTAAGAAAGGAATATGCACAATAATATAATCAGATAAAGTTTATTCTGAGCAAGCAACAGATGTCTTTTAGCAAACTTCCAGTGAATGAATTAGATATCTTTAATCAGCAGGCTGGCACTATTTCAGGATCCCATATTATGCATGTTGAAAGAGACAGCACAATGTAGTATAACAGTGAAAAGATGGTACAGTGATAGCATTATGTGAACAACATGATTAGTACAAATATTAAAATCTGTTTTAAACTTGGAAACTGACAATCTGATACTTGCAATTAATGCAGCAGTTGTATGAGGCTAATCTTTTATCTTCACAGATATTAGATGCTTTGCATAATTCTGATGCGGCAAGGAAACTCTGGATAATAAAGCGTCTTGGGACCTTGAATGTCTGTTCACAATGAGAAAATCATTTTGCAAATGGGAAAATTACAGATGATTTTGGTGTTAACAGAGAATTGCAAAATTTTAATGAAAGATTTGGGCAAGTACGTGGTCACTACTTGGTTTCAGGTGCATGTTATGTAAGATGATCAAAAACATGCACGAGTATGCAAAATCAGTGCTAAAATGTACTACTCATATGAATAAAAATCTTTTTGGTGTCGAGGGCCATCAGGAAGTGAAATACAATGTTTTCACTATGATACTACAATTAAACATCAAAACTGCTTAATGTGATATTCAGAATTAATAAAAGAGAAGAAAGTCTGTGAACAAAATTCATAGACAATGTCTGTGATTCTCAGTGACAGCAGAAGAATTATTCAGAATAAGTATGGTTCTTAACAATCACTGACACACATTAACATTTATCTGAATATTCAAAAATGCCTACTAAAGAGACCTTATGATAGCTGGTTCTTTGTGCAGAATACATACATTGGTCAATAGCTCTCCAGAAAGCTGGCATGATAACTCACACACTTTTAATTTCTTGATTTGTCTCCCTGTGATTACTCGACTGCTGAAAGGGCACTTTTTCTTGATGTTGAAGATATACAACAGAATGTGATATTTCTTTGAAACGCACTAATTTACTTCTCTAACTAATATATCAAGCTACTCACCAAACAGAAACCAAAGAAATGACTTTTAAGCAGAACATTCATAATATTTCACTGTTTCGTTTTTATTTTAATTTATATGTGTCTCCTTTTTTAAATGTCAGACTATATGTGTTTGCTCACAGAATAATGAATATAACAGCCAGACCTCAGAGATAAGATTAAGTTGGTAGAAAAATGTGTATTCCATCCAAATTCTATTTATTGGCCATATACTAAATCACATATATATCTTAGTAAATTTTTAGCTCTCATTTCAAATGAAGAAAAGCATGCTATTCACTTGATAAGCAAAATACATGTACTTGATTTCTTTTTACAAGAGAAATTTTACTTCAGTTTCAGAATGCAAACAGAAACGTGAAAAAATTTAAATTTTTTGGCTACGTATAATGATGAAACAAAAAAAAGGACTATTTTAAAAAAGGTTTTGTTTAACTTTTGTGCATCGACAGATGCCAAAATCTGTTCCTTTCAAACATCTGAAATGACTATGTTCATGAACTTCTGTTGGAACTGATTTCCTTCCCCCGTGCCAAGTAGAATGCCACAGCGTTTGCAACCTACTGAACAACAACCTACTGAAGTGATGTGTTTATTTTTCTCTTGGGGATCGTTGTAAGGTTTTACCCACTGTGTGTAGTTTCCTCTTTAAACAGGATTGCAACAACAAGCATCAATAGCTAAACAAAGGAGAGAGGAGATGGCATTCAAATAAACGAGATACTTTAATCGCTTCAAAAAAAGACTATCTTGAAACCAATGAGCCATGCTCTAACATGATTGGAGAAAGCACCTGACACAAAATGGATGCAGGTATTCATTGCATTCAGAGCTGCCAATGTCTGACAGGTGATATGTATAACTTCCATATGAAAGGGTTAACAAGGATGGTATATGCCATATCTACAAGCATATGAGTATGGAGAAATGTGCTGTTAGTACTTCAGGAAGAATGGACTATGTTACTCAATTGCAACAAAGCACATTAGGGGCTATCTGCATCTGCAAGAGAGAAAGGTATCTTTTTGTGGAGGGCTTCCCAAGTAAAATTGGCTCGTATTTACATTACACATGAGAAAATAGAAAAGTTTTTCTCTACCAGTTTCTTAAAATTTTTTTTTTTTTTTTTTTTCAAAAAATTGCAAACGATTCTGTGACAAATACTGAAATCATGAGATTATTATTCTGTATAGGCAAATAATGAAGAAAAATAACAGAAATCTTTTCTGAGACTCTATAACTTAAACTAATGCAATTTTAATCTCATTAATCAGCATTGATATAATTCAAATATAGTTAATAGGATAAATATAATTCCCATACACATGGAAATTTCAGCTCTAACAATAAAAATGTTCTTGAGATTAAAATCTTCCAATTACGCATATTAACCCCTTAGTGGCATGACTGCCTTTATCCAATTGCGAGAGTTTTTGTCTGTTGTTATGTACTAACATATAATTTAAAATGTTTTGTTTTCTTCCTTTCTTTAATGATGTAAATACCATCTTAATGAATGGTGGTTTATGAAAATCAGACTAAAATAAGTAATTATACAAATTTACCTATTAAATGCTGTTCAAACACAGGTCTCCATGAGTGAATTAAAAAACCTGTGCCACTGAGAAGGTTAACTGTTAGCAAATCCACAATTATTATTTGTTCTAAATTAATAAACAACTTTAGAAGACAAGAATGTTCAATGTGAAGCATCATGAGCGGACAAGGCACAAATGCTTGAATAACAAGTTATAAAAATTACGCTTAAATAGTCAGTTACAAAAGTATGCAATAGGATCATGCCTGCTTAGTTGAAAAAGAAAATGTGGAACTTGACCTAACAGGTACGATATAGAGTTCTTAAGAATATTTTTTACTTCTTAATAGATATTTTTTTTTTATTTTTAAATATACAGAAGATATATAACAGTCCCATGTTATTCTAGATGTACGTAATATCACATGTAATATCCTACAAAATGTTTCGCTATTTCAGCTGGGCTATCTCTGTCGATAAGCCATGTTAAACTTTAAAGAGCCTTTTTTGGCAATCACTAAAATCTGAACTTTTTCAGATGTATTTTTGGTAGTCCAGGCATATTCAGAATCAAAAAATAAATACCATCATTATTAAAACAAAATGTACATAATCAGCATATTATTCAGTAGGCATAAAAGCACTGCTAATTTAGTACTGTATTGTTAACCAATATCTAGTTTTATTTTGTCTTTGGGTAAAGACTCAAGAAAGGGGTTCTACTCTTAATTCAGCACATTACAGAGCATATTCTTCAGAAATAAATAATTTGTGACTTTTAAAGTGGGACAGTCACACCAAAATAAAATACCACTCAATAAAGTACTATCTTCTACGCATGAAGTAAAATCCAACAATAAATTTACAGCTTTAAGAATTGTGAAACAATTTAGATAGCTTTTTTACAAATGCATTCAATTCTAAAGTAGATAATTACTACTTAAATCTTATAAATGTAGTAGTGGTTTAAATAACTAGGTGATTTTCATTTTCCAAAATATCCTGCATGTTTTCATCAACATATATTTCAAGGGGAAAAGTTTTAAATTTTATTGAAATTTTTCAGTGAATGTGCCCTTTAGGTCTAAGAATTGTCATTACTATTTTTTTTAAGTATAAAATATGCATAAGATACAAATAATCTGAATGGTTACTCAAACATTAAGTACATTAAATGCAAAAATACCTTTTTAAAATGATGAAGGGCATCTGGGCTTTTTTCACACATCTCTGTTAGAAGTACAACAGCAGTTATGAGAACCCCTAAAAATTACATGAGAATTTTTAGACAGCTTCCCTTCTATCAAATAATAAAAGCAAATACAAGTATAATTTAAGACACTACAAATATTCAGCTGCAATTTTTTAAAAAAAATGTGTTTCAGTTAGAAAGTTTAAAAAAAATTGTTTAGAATAAAAAATATTTACTAGAAACAGAAACTGTCTAAGAAAGAATTGCCTCATGCAGGGCCATCTGCAAGATTACATAAACGTTTTCGATCAATCCCCACAAAGCTGCCAAATAATTTGATTCTCGATTTTAATTAGTCATTATCTGCTACTCAGGTATTTAAACAGAACACTAAGAAGCAACAGCATTCTCTTTGGACACTAACTACAACCCAGTAGTTTATTATAAAGAAATAAATAACTACTCTTAATCATCCCTAATCACTACCAGATTTAACACCTTCTGTTTCCTAATGTCCAGTTTTACCTTAAAAAACAGTATTCTGGAAGCATAACACTAAGAAGCAACTCTAAGTTATTTAAGGTATTGTAGTGCTTACAGCCACTACAATTCCGTAGTTCATTATAAAGAAATAAATAATTACTCTTAATCATCTCTAATAGTTGAAAACTCCCACAAACGATTTATACTGCCACGACAGGGCACTTCTTTTCTTTGGTAAGAATGTTAGTTTTGTTTATAATGTTGAAGTGTAAAAAGCCAAATGCTTCCCTCCTTGTTTTAAAATAAATGATTATTCCATAATTTTGAAGTATTGGCTTCAATTAGTACTATATGTATGACTTGTGAAAACAATAATTATAGTTTGTTTTTATGGCAATCAGGCTGGGAAATTGTAAACACTAAACGTTTTGTAAAACGTTTGTGGTCTGAATATGGAATACAGAATATGGCATTGTCTTCAACCTATTTTCCTGCATAGAACAATGCAAAGGCCTTGTGATGTACTGTGATGTCTGGAATAAACAAGTAAGATAATAAGATTAATAATCTGCAACAAAGCAAGATTTAATATTCTTTATTGGTTAAGAAATGAACATTCATATTGCAAATTACTTCTAACTCTTCTTAGTATAATTAAAATAGAAATTTAGTTAAATGACGATATTAACTTAATTTCAAAGAGCTATTAGAAAATTATTTTGAAACAGAAGTAGTGACGGCTGAATGAACTACATTTCGATCTCTTACAACAAGGTTAATTTCTTAAATCGAAACTAAAATTTTAGAAAATGAAACAGAAGAGTCAGAAGAACTTTTAGAACAAATAAATTTGAAATTCAAACAGTTAATAGAAATATATCCTGAAATTCAAAGTCAAATTACAGATGTTAAAGAAATTGAAAAAGAAATTACTAAGTGCGATGACATCACGAAAAATTGATTAATTGGACATGTAAGTTGAAAGCAACTATTAGTAAATGCAAACCAGGTACACAAGGAACATAGCAACAATCTATTAGCTTTTTAAAATTCAAAAAACAGTTTGTTAAATTGGCAATAAGATCAATGGCGATCATGCAGATTCGCAAAGATCCTCAGATCAGTTTGAATTTCTTATACTCGGAAATGAAGATTTATCTAACATAGATAAATTTAATTACACTCATATTTTGTAAGGTTTTAGTTAAACTAACCAAGTTTTATTTTAATTTAAATCTTTTCTATCTCCTCTCTGTTTTAACTTCCTGTCAGGAGAAACGCGCATTTTTAGCTTATGCTAATTTTGAAGTACAGCCAAGCACTATTTAAGCCAGAGGTAGAAACCTCTCGGTGCGTGAGAGCTCAGACTCAGATCACGGTCACGCCGCTCAACGTTCGTCTGACCAGTTAGCAGCTTAAATTTTATAAGCCATAGTGCTTACCACGTGATTGCATTGTAAAACAAATTAAAGTGCGGTAGTATTTAGTATACCTTGCTACGCACTCTTTTCGGTAGAGGCCAACTTCCGCGAATTGCTCTGCGAAGCAAAGTTTAATTTAATTTCTATTTAGGTATTTATTT
>KK120550.1:1260-54310 GCA_000611955.2 Stegodyphus mimosarum | reverse complement strand
AAATTTATTAACGTTACAATGTTCTAAACGAAAGTGTTGAAAAATTCACAGATCTCCGAATTAAAAATTTTGTATAGAAATTTACCTTAAAATCGTCAAAATGTTGATAAGTAGCCAAATTTAGAACTGTTTAATAAAAGAATTCACATCCTCAAAAAGGAAAAGTTGTTTAAGAGCTCTTCATTAGAAAAAAGAAAAAATTTGAAATGTTTATGTTTCATTTCTCGCCTAGAAACTCGAGTATCGCACCGTTTATATTAGAAATAGGAACAAATTCAAACAATTACCATATTTGTCAGTGAATCACCAAAAATATTCCTCGAAAATGTTAATTTGCACTTGAAATGACAGTCCTAAAAATGGACCGAAATTTTAGATGTTTAAAATTAAGGACCTTCTACTGATTTTGGGCGAAATTAAGGACTTTTAAGGACCAAAAATCGATTCTAAAAAACCTAAGGACTTTTAAGGACTCTTAAGGACCGTACGAACACTGCCAGCAGATACCTCAGAACATAACGTACCTTCCGCTCCCTGTTCCAGTGCAGGACTGACTTTTGGAGGTTAAGAACCCTTTACAGAATTTACCATGTTTCCAAAAAGGATGCACAGAACACTAAGTCCTGACAATTTAACTGGAGCAGCTGCAAATGTAATTAAAGGAATTACATTACCAAGTAAAAATTACAAAGCAGCAACAGAAACCTTACACGGAGATTTGGTAAAAAAACTCTGGTCGTTAATTTTCATTTAAATAAGTTACTGAATCTAATGCCTGTTACGAAATCAATAGATGTTGTCTGCTCAGACTTGCTGCATAGAGATTTGTTAGATACTTATCAAACAGAAGTTCACAATTTAGAAACCTTAGGGGTAAATTCAGAAATTTATGGTTTTTTATTGTGCCCCATATTGATTAAATTAATTCCTCAAATTACTGTTCTTAGAGATCACTAACAAATGCAAATTATATAAAGACTGGAGGGTCTCAAAAATAATATTTTAAAAACAGAAGTTGAAAGCAGAGGAAAAAAACTTATTTTTCATACAGAACAGGCATTCAAATGACTTGAAACAAAATTTCAAACCTCACGCAGAAAAACTAGCGATCCAAATGCAAAGCTTCAAAACCGAAACATTTTCATGAAAAGAACTCATAAAAGTACAATGTTAACAATGGCATTCAATATGATGCAGTCTATATGCATTTTCTGTTCTGCACCATGATTCATTTAAATATAAAATGACGCCACAAAATAAACTAGACGTTTTAAAGGGTACTAAACGTTGTTTCAAAAGTATCACATTAGTAAAAACTGACGTTCTAATAAAACTTTCTTCTTTCAAGTGAAAAAATGAAAGTCATCATCGTTCAATTTGTCTGTGTAATAATCGAAATCATAATACTGCAAATATTAAGCAAACGAATAAGAAATAGAAATTTAATAAATATGAGGAAAAACAGGAAAAATCATTGAATTTAAATTGTCATACTATGGATAATTAAAGATATAAGGTATTCTAATTCTGAAACTGTCAATTTAGTTTCACACAGTAATGCAAGCAAGACATGTTCCAAAAATGTTTATTTACAAGCATACACAGTTGTTGCAAATTCAGAATTTAATTCTGAAGTTACCGAACTTCTACTCAATGACAGAAGTCAAAGAAGTTTCTGCAGTGAGCATTTTGCGAATTCAGTCAATATCTATTTGCTGCAAAGTACTTTCCGTTTATTCCTTTGAAATGCATTTCCTTTTTTTTTTTTATGTCAAAGAAAAAAAAATTTTTGTGACACTGTTCAAAGCATGTTTTGTGTTTTTGGTACACGCATAGACCCACATTGCCCGTTTCGCACATGTATCTTATTCTATAAAGTGTAATAAGAATCACATTAGTAAAAACAGAAAAATATCCAATAATAGAATTTGAAATCAAAGGGAGAGCATTTGGGGAATTAGACTGAAATGGTATTTCACAAGAACGTGTAGAAGTGTCTGCTAAAGATAAACAAATAATTTATCAATAACAGAAAGCTTGTTCACAAAATATTGTCATTAGGAAGAATATGTTAATGAATGAACTAAGAACATTTGGGAAATTAGACTCAATTTGTATTTCACAAAACAGATAAACAAATAACTGATCAAATTGAAAACTATATATATTTAACAAGGGTTGCTATCAAACTAAATTACTTTGGAAATCCAACCTTGATTAATTAAATAATTTTCATGCTGCAAAAAGCATTTTGAGATTTTGAGAGACAGATTGGATAAGGATTTAGAAATGCATACAGAAGATATAAAAATAATTGAAGAATAGTTCAAAGACAGAATTGTTGCAGTATATCAAAATTAAGATCTTGAATCAGGTAATTATATGGCTCATCGGGGAGTGATAAGACTAGATAAAAAACTCGCGTTAGAATTGTTCTCGACGCTTCATGTAAAGGAGAAAATTCTAAATCCTAAAATAATTTGTTACAGGCTGGACCTAATTTAAATCTTATTAAGATATATATATAATGATCACATTTAAATATATTAAATGTCGTTCTTAAATTCTGAGAACACAATATCACTTTTTCCATTGTTACAGAAAAGGCATTTTTAATGATAAGTACTGCTGAGGAAGATCACAAAAATTCAAAAATCCTTTGGTTTCAGAATGACAATTGTGAATCATTCAAAATTATGAAAATGACATGCTTTCCATTTGATATTACTACTACTCCATTCATTCTAGCAACAGTAAAGTATCATATTAAAAAATACAGCACTAAAAAACCTCAAAGTTATGAAATGTTGAATTTGTCTTTATATGTCGATTTATATTATAGATTGAAGACAGTAGATAAAGCATACCGTCATCTGATGCAGTTACCATTTTAAAACACAGAATATGAATCTACATAAATTTAAATCAAATTCTAAGAAGTTAAACATATGGTTAAAAAATGTTTTGTCAATAAATGATTCCTTTGCACAAGTAAAATTTTAGGCCTTGATTGAGATATAGAAAACGGCACTATTAAACTATACTTAAAATCTTTAGAATCATCTTCAACTAGCTGTATGTTATATACTAAAAGAATAATGTAACAAGTTATAGCTAAAATTTATGACCCCACTAGATTTATATCTCCATTTGTGATTAGAATTAAAATCATGCTACAATAGATATGGATAAAAGATCTTGATCTGGACAAATACAAGGGATAAAGATAGATAGAAAATATTTTCAAAATGTTGACAAGCAAATAGTGATATTTCCTTACACATATTCTGTATATTATGTAATAATGCATATCGAAGTGTAGCATATTTCAGATATAAAAGTAAATTTGGTGAAATCAAAATGCATTTCATTTCACTGAAAACCAGAATAGCTCCTCTTAAAAACTTAACATTACTCCAATAAGGACTGTTGGGAGCAGTTATGGCAGCTAGAATTGCAAAATATCTAACTACATTACTTAATCACATCTGTCAATACACATACTTTTGAACAGATTTGCAAATCATATTACACTGTATCAAAGGATCTTCTAACAACTGGAAACCTTTTGTCTCCAACAGAATTGCAGAAATTCATGCCTGAACAAATCCCAATAACTGGAAACATTGCAGAGGTAAGGAAAACTCCACAGATTTACTAACTAGAGGTTTAAGCATAAATTCTCTGAAGACTTTTCACTTTGGTGGGTTGGACAAGAATGGTTACAAAACCAGTGTATAAATTGGCCACCTCAACAGAATTTTGACATAGAAAATGAAGAACAACTAGAACGCTGTAGTAAAATATCAGTTTATAACATTGTTGTGAAAAGAGACTATGTATTACTAGATACAAGAAAATTCAGCATAGTGTCAAAAGTTCCCAGAATTGTAAAATGGATTAAATACAGGGAAAAAAAAAATACTGATTACTAATAATGGCCCATTAAGTGCTTCTGAAATTCAGGACGCTGAAATACACTCTTTTGCAAAAAAATCGAAGTACAATAAAGGAAGTGTTTCTTTTTGATTAAATTGAATATGTGTATAGCTTATACAAAGATAATAAAATGATTTAAAAATGAAGGTCATAGTACCTGTTCACGGTTCACAATCACCCACTGAGTGTTCAAATTAGTAGTTGGTTGAACTGCCCCTGGTGGCAATGCATGCTTGAATTCATCGAGGCAAGGCGTGGTAGAGGTTCCTAATGTCCTCCTGCGACACATTCTGCCAGGCATTCACCAGTTGTCACTCCAGATCTGCGATATTTTGTGGTGCCTGAATCTTGCAGCCTACCATGTCCCAGAAATGCTCGATTGGTGAAAGGTCTGGAGACCTTGCTGGCCAAGGAAGAGTATCAACCACACAGACACAGTCGAGATATGTGAGCGGTATGTGGCCTGGCATTATCTTGCTGGAAAATGGCCGCAGGATGATGTGCCATGAAGGGTAATGCAACCAGCCGCAGGATAGTATCAGCATATTGTTGAGTTGTTAAAGATGTACGGATGATGAACAAAGATGCCCTGCTGTCATAAGAAATAGCACTCCACACCATCGCACCGGGGGTTATGCTGTATGCCTTTATAAAACAAAGGCTGACTGAGACTGCTGGCCCCCTCCTCTCCAGACATGAACACGGTGGTCATCAGCTTCAAGAATGAAGCAGGATTCACTGCTGAACACTATATGATGATCGGCTGAGACATCACTCCAGACGACTCCAACAATGTTGTGGGGTCAAAGGCAAATATCTTAAAGCCCTCTGTGAGTGTAACCCCGCCTCAGACAAGTAGCGTGAGATGGTGGACGGGGTACAACAAGAGGTATAGACGTGGCTGTAATGCATTGAATAGTCGACAATGGTACCATTGGGACGGTTCGGGCCTAGCAAACAATCACCCTACCTTGCCTTGCATTTGCCCTCCTTGGCCTTCCAGAGGCTTCAATTTTTCAGCAATTTCCTTATAGAAACCATTGCTGTCATTATCTTTGCAGCAGGTGGCAGTCTATTGCTCGGTATGACCACCCAGCTTTACGCAACCCTACAATGCGACCATGTTCGAAGTCATTTAGTTGTCTGTAAGATCTTTGATATCGTCGTAATGACATTTTTAGTTGCTTCTTTACGGAATTAAAATGGCAGAAACAAAAAAAAAGATAAATTTTCCACCTCTGTTACTGGTTTTATACTCTGCAAATTGCGCATTATGACTGCAATTCTTGTTCATTTGCCTTGAAACTTTGATCATTTGCATGTTCGATCAAGATGTTTTTGCGTAACAAATTTCGTCACGATCACAAAAGCCCTTCTTGGTGTTTCGATTTTTTTGCAAAAGAGTGTATTTTGTGTCTGCAAAGCTGGAAGGGATTTGCTCACACCTGAAATTAGGGCTCTTCAATTTGACATATCAATTTTTCTGAGCCCGCATATATCTTCAATGTGGCACAGTTTCTTGATGAAAACCGAATTCTCTGCATTAAGGCAAGACTAGACGAAATCGAATATACAGTTGACGAAATCATCAACTTCTTACCAAAGATTTCAAATTTAATGATTTAATTATAAAGAGAAAACATAGTAACGTTCTACACACAAGAGTTGCAGTAACTTCAGCCAAACTATGACAGAAATTTTGGATTCCTAAAGGCCATGAATTGGTGAAGAAAGTCTTACAAAACTCTCTAATGTGTCGAAAATACACAAAACCAGTGAACCAAATGACAGCTCAGTTACCTAAACACCAGATTGCAGAAATACCATCTTTCTGTGCTACCGGTCTGGATTTTACCGGTCCTGTTTGCATTAGGTCTGAAAATGGTATTTAGAAATCATACATTGTACTGGTTACATGTGCTGTTACACGAGCGTTACATCTATAACTCTTTCCAAATATATCTGCAAATAAATTTATTTTGGCGCTTTGATGTTTCATCTCAAGAAGAGGGAACTCTTGTGCCTTTTACTCAGATAACACAAAGACATTCAAATATGCTGCCAAATATTCATAATATTTTTGCAGCATAATTAAAAGAGCAGAATTTCTAAATTTTCTAGCAACTGAAGGTTTGAACTGGAAATTTATTGTTCAGCTTGCACCATGGTGGGGACGATTCTACAAATGCCTTACAAGAGCACTAAGGAACCATTGAAAAAAAAAATTAGGCAGAGTTCAACTGAATCTTGAAGAACTTATGACTCTACTGATGAAAGTAAAAAATATTGCGAACATACTCTAAGTTTACAATGACTCACATGAACCTGAACTCCTTACACCAGCTGATTTTCTATTGATCAGACACAAAGCTCAATATCCAGAAAACTTCGCCAAAATCCTAAATACTTCTCCGACATGAGAAAAGTTTATTAAACGAAAAGAATATGAGACAACACTATAAAACAGATCTGGAAAAAAATGGGAAAATCAGTCTCTTATTGATTTTAGAATATGCTCATTTCTTAAGAATCTTAAAATTGGTGATACGATTTTACTTGAAAGAACAACTAAATTTTTCTCAGATTTAGGTTGAATAATTCAAGTTTTGAAAGGACAAGGAGGCCCTGTATAATCACATGTGGTGAAAACTAAAAAAAGGGGATCCTAAGAGGCCAGTGCAATTGATATACCCCCATGAACTATCAGACAGAAAGTGAACTAATTTTGTAACTTTTAATTAATATTTTTATATTTCATGTTTACCTGCATAACTTTTAGTTAACTAGTTGAGTTATTACTGATAATTTACCGTTTGTAATTCACTTGATATTTACTTATCAAGTAATTTACTTATCAAGTTATCACATCAATATACTGCTAACTACGTTTGTTGACTTTATGGAGTTTCACTTTTGCTGTTTATGTTTACATCAGGTAAATTTATTTCATATTGATCTGTCAGTTGCTTCCCGACATTTATTTTTTTTTGTAAGCTGAAATAAATAGTGATAATTTTTGCAAAATTATGAGTTGGGGGAAAATCCCACAAGCAACTGATTTGTATCGCTGCGAGAGGGCACTTCTCTTCTTTAAAAAGATTGATGATGAAGTATAAAGAACCACCGAACACTTTCAGGCTTGTTTTAAAATAAATGATTATTTTGTAATTTTGAAGTATTGCCTTCTGTTATTATTATATATATATAAGCAGTTCTTTTGTTAAAACAATAATTACATTTCTTTGACTAATCACTACCAGATTTAACACCTTCTGTTCCCTGAAGTTCAGTTTTACCTTAAAAAGCAGTATTCTGGAAGAATTTCGGATATTCAGGAAAACACAATAAAGGAATTAATAAGCATTCTAAAGGCTGACTTATACAAGCATCCAAAAATGCTATAAACATGCCACGTTGCTTACAGTAATAGAAGGAAAACAAGCAAAAAAAAAATAATAACTTGATTTCTTTTTTCATCGAGTCAGCCCTAAAATTCTGTAGATGCCCTGTGCACATTTGCTTTAGAACTGTTGAATCAATATTACAGTTCAATCTTTAATATCATTATTAAACAAGGTATAAAGGGAAAACACGATTAACAATGGTTGTTCTCTTTATAGCCAATTATTGTGCTGCTGACAAAAAGTTGTTTGGATTCAAGAAACTTGTACCTAACTCATCATACTGTCAAATTTTACCTCAATTAGGTTTTTCACCCAATTGCCATTTAACAAATAAAAATAAAGATCATCACACAATGTTTCACTGCATGAAAAACGGAATGCCTTTCTTCTCATGCTTGCAAGGGAAGCAGAAAAATAAATTTTCAACTCTAATAATGTTTGCAAAAAGGTAATATAGTGAACAAGAGATAATACACACCTAAATTAATGCCAGAAGAAACCGATTTTGCAAAGATCAATGATCCATTATTAATTCCAACTAACGAAATACATAATTAATGCTTATTTGTGTTATCACAACAGCACTCCAAAATAAATGTCCTAGTCTGATCAATAGAATGGTAGTTTAGTCGCAACTAATTTTTCTAATCTTAAATTTTTCTCACATTTATTTCTAAGAATGTAAGTAATAACTTTCTCCATTTACTTAAGGTATTTTATAACAGTTAATACAGCCTTTTATCTTCAGTCTAGAAGCATTTACTTTTTCTTTAAAAAATGCAAGAAATAGTTTCCATTGGTAAAGGATTCTAGATAAACATTTCTTGAAAAGATAACCAGCGTGTACATATACGTTTCAAAATTTTTCGTATTTCAGTATTATGCAGGCATTATAATTGTTTCAGTTTTTCCTTCTTTTCAGTACTCCATTTAATATAATAATAAATATCAACAATGTATTCATCCATACTTATTGGTAAAGAAGCTGCCCCTTTTTCAGCTGCTAAATTTAGGAGGTGACAGGTGCGCTTCATAATTTGCAAATCTGACTTTTCCTTTTTTAAGATGCCTGCAACACCAGCTTTCAAGCCTACTACTACTGGTGCATCATCGGCACCAACTGCTAATCAATTATCCAGAGGAATTGCATTTTCTTTAAAAGTTTTAATATTTAGTTGTGATATATTAAAGCCTGTCGAATGTCCTTCTAAAGTGGAAGTAAACTATACTTAAAAAAAGTAATTAATAAACTTCTGAAGACACTGGATTGAAAAATGAAAGAACAATTGGATACAGTTTTGAACTGGTATTATTGCCTCCGTTCACAGAGCGGCAGAATGGAACTGTTTTAATACAATCAGTAACTGAAGATTTATATCTGATACCATGATACCAATATCTTTAACAAATGCAGCCTTTTTTTTGTCATTGCACTTGATATTTCTGAGTGAATTCGCTACCGGAAAATTTTTTTCTAAATAAAGGTGCAGCATGATCTGATGCATTCAGTGGTGGGCTGTGATCCAGTAAAAAGGCAGAGAACAGGCATTCTAGATTAATAACTTTTTGGTACTTTGTTTCCAGAGAAAAATTTGATTTTTAATTTTTTTTTCAGTAGAACTCAAGTTGGCCTTATGTTTTTTGAGTAAGCATGTACTTGAGAACATCGGCACTTCCACCATGCAAAATGGAAAAATCATAATGACAAAGGGTACACATCACAAATGCATTACATTCCCTTGAGGAAATAATAGAAAGAAAGTCATCTGTGCACAATTTTCAAAAAGTATATGAGTATTTTGCCTTTTCGCAGACATACCTAAAACAAAAGATAATAATTTCTCAAACTATTTCTCGAAAGCATAAGCACTCACACCGCTCAGCAGTAAGGAGAACGAAATAACAACCTCAATCTTACTTTATGCTCAATGGCTAATGTATGCCAGATGACACACAGCACCACTCGATGCTCACTGGAGAAATGGAACATAAATTTTTCATATGCACGCGCTTTCACTCACAAATGGCGCCATAGTTGCTCACTGATGAAACGACTTTGGTTTTCTTTATAAAGTATAGAGAAAAAACAAGTTCTTTCAGATGCCCCAAATCACTTTTTTTTGTGTGTGTGAATATAACAAAGTATTAAGCCAAGCTACGTAAAACTCGGTGAGAAATTTTAAGAATAAGAGAAAATTGGGAGAAATATGTTGTAAATCGGGTTGGCAAAAGAACAGTTGGAAATCAGGAGAGTTGGCAACTCTGCCCTTCATTCCTGGCCACCCCAGAAAAGTAGACATAATATTCATATTTTTTTCATCAGGATCTTTTCAAAATGGGAGATGCCACAAATTCTCATTATGTTTTAAAATGCAGATTTTTATAACTTTGTGAATAAATTCTTTAACTTGCTTGCTATATATCAGTTATAAGAAGTTTCTTCATTACTTATTAGGTACTTTCTGATTATCTGCACCCCACTCATAAGTTGTCTGAGACTTTGGAGAGCAATTGCAAACTTGCTGGTGACTAATTTTTGAGTTAAGCTAATGCAGGAATAAATGCAGCCATTTTCAAAATGGTGGCACACTAAGAATTCCATACAAAAGAAACCAAGAAAATTTTAAAAACAAGAAACATCAGTAATAAAATACTTTTACAAGAAATCCCTCTTTTATGTGCTGTCATTCTCTATGTACACAACGAAATGATTCTGCAAAATCGAAAAGAAAGGGAAAAAAATCAGAGAACCACACATATTTGATATCCATACAACTTTGGAATTGCACACTGACCAATACAGACATGCTATGTGCATACCTAGGTTGCCACATAAATACTTTTGGCAAATGTGGATTGTTATATAACTTTTGGCAACATACTGCTTTGCCTCCAGAATAATTTTCACAACTTTTTGCTGGGATGCAGACAATCAGAAAGCACCTTTTTTAAAAGATAGAATATATATACAATAACTCTTTTTTTTCTTTTAGTTAAACTTACATACCATGATTCTTTTCAGATAGAAGAGACCTAGTGGCAGGAATAAACATTTCCATCAATTCTGGAACTTTCTTTATAATGCGAAATGCACAGAGAGCAGCCTAAAATTTACATGACAAAATAAAATTTATATCAGTAATAATAAAAAACTAATAAGAACACATAAATTAATTATTAAAAAGATGCAGAGTTGAAATACAGTCGAACTCCACTATAATAAACTTCAAGGGACCATCTGTATGGTTTTCTATTTCCAGTCCTTCAATTCAATAAGAAAAATAGATTACCTCACAAAATCAAGTAAAAATTGAATGAAGAACTGGAAGGAAAAAAACTGGTTAACATTATCACCTCTAGCAAAAAAAAGTAAATAATAAACCTAAGTTAAAAAAAAATGTTAAGTTCTAAGTATTACGGAAATACTACATTATATGTTAATAATTTTGCATCATAAATTATAGCATAAATATCATGATTCCCTCATTTTCAGGAACATTTCTTAAGTTCCCTCCCTCAAATTATATAACTTTGTATAATTACTTTATCCCTAAAAATATATAAACAGTGTTTATTATCTGCATGAAAACATAACAAAAAATATTTTAAGATACGTGTGGCCGCAGAGCAAAGATTAACTTTTGTAAATAATACTGAACCGCCATTCGGATGACAGAACTTGAATAGCATTTATACTGAAACTGATAAGGATAAAAAAAAATTTCATTTCCTAAAAAAGGAAACTATTGTTAACTCAGATGTATAAGTTTCACTATTTCCTCTTGTTTAGATTAGGGAAAACTTCAAAATTTCCATCCTAGCATCACCTTTGAATGGAACCAGAGAGCCTACTTAACGATTTTTGGTTCAAAGGTCACATATATCATATGCAGATCATATATATGCAATGAACACCATATGGTGCCCTTAAGCTAGACTTATAGTGTCCTTTACATCCTTGATTGAGTATCACACAGCCTTTACATAGAACACCACAAAAAATTGGGTGGAACATAAAAGAAAAGTACTGTAAAAGTGTTTTGTCTACAGATGGAATACAGATCGTAACATTCTAAAGCAGGATGATTTTAAAGGTTAGTGAATTTTCGTTAAAATTTGCAGAAGTTCTGGAGAAAAAACATAGAAGTTGCAGTCAAAGTTCATACCACTGGAGGTTTGCTACAGCACTATAAAATAATAGTAAGAGTGCATAATATTGTAATACAAATTTTTAATATTATTTCATACCAGTTTGTTTTACAAAGATGATATGTTCAGTATTTAAAAATTAATATTTTGATCAACAACTGTATTGTATAATGAATGAGTTCAAAAAAGATTTCTACGCATTAATATGTTTATTTATTTATTTAGCATATGAAAATTGCCCCTAATTATTAATATATCTTCCCGCACAATTTCACTGTGATTACTTCTGTTGTCTCGGAGAATAAATTTCTAACCTGAAAACACCTTTTCAACATTAACTTGTATAGCCCAGAGCTGCCAAAACCATTATTGCAATCTTATACAAGTGCGGGTAGATAGTTTTATTATCTTCTCAAAAATCTAAAACATTATATTTGATATCGAGTCTTCGCACATTACCAAAATTATTAAAAATAAATTCAATGTCAATCTTGATAACTATAGAAGATCTATGTGATTTTATTTTCAAAAAATTCTCTAAATCATCTACATCTTCATCGTTTTCAGTAAAAGATAAGATTTCCTTGTTTACGACTGAAATGGACATTTCCAAATATTCTTTAAATGTTGCACAACCTGTTTCGTAAGGTGGGAAGCAAAATTTGATAATGTGGATCCAAGTAATCCACTCCAACTAAACTATCACATTCTATTAATGATGCTTCCCTGTTAGATGACTGATTGAATAAAATATCTGCAAACAAAATTTTAAAATTTCGTAATTTAAGTTTGCAACATGTCTAAATTCCGTAAAAAATCGCTTAAAGTTAATTGTTCCCGTTGTAGTTCCAAAGTTGCTTTCATTAGGGGTTGTAATGTTTTGACAATTAATTTTACTTTCTCCCATTTACTGTCTGCAAAATAATAATCTAAATTGCTTTCTGCTAAAGATGAGACGAAATCTTTGCATTTCAATAATGATTTTAACATATTATATGTACTATTCCACATTCCTGGACAATCCAAAATTGGTTTTCAAATGTTAGCATCTTTAAATTTTGGCATTAACGATGGAATGCACAACATTTTTATTAATCCCCCAGCTTCAGTAATGAACTCATTAGCATTTTTATGGAGTCTTTGATAGCTAGTTGCAATGAATGACCAACACATCTTATTCCGATAAGACGAGTTATAATTGAAAACTATCTCATAAGTTGACAAATGAAATCATATTAGTTCCATTGTCAGCAGTGATTGTATAAATTTACTTAAAATCAATGTTGTATTTTTCTAGTAATTTTGCAACCAGTTTTTAATATAAATACCAGTATGTTTATCTTTTGATTCTGTCATCCCCAAAGTATACAACGCTATTTTTCTGCCAATTACCAACTATGCATTGATTCTCAAGATCGATCGGTTTAATCTGGGTGCTATGTCAATTTTCAAAGAAATTACTTTCTTTCAAGCTCCTTACTTATTTCAAAAACAATTTTATCAGTTGTCTCTGCTGTTAATAGTTTTATATTTTCTGAATTAATCGTAAAGTTATTACCTATTGGTTTAACAATCATGTTTAAAAGCTTTTTGAGTCCTGAATATTCTAATATTTAGAATTAACAGGCATACGTTCTATACATGCTTTGATAACCTTTTGCTTGTTTAGTTTTACTTTCAGAAATTCTGATTTGACATATTTATCTAGTGTTAGTTGTAGCTCACTAGACCCGTTAGTATTCAGTGCAACTTCATCTCTTAGATTCATATTATTTTTCTTTTTTAACTGTACCTTTTTATATTCATTAAAATGATGTCTTTTTAAATTACACTCTAAATTGGAAGCATGATTTCCAATCATAACTGTGTCACATATACTACAGATGCTTTTATTCTCTGTTTTAAAATATGCCAATTCTAAAATATTTATAATGGGGTATAAAAAATATAAATTAAAAGAACAAAGCCTCGGATCAATTAGATGGCATAAATATACCCAAGATTTTCTTTTTAATTTGAACTCCTTGTTTTAAAAAATATAGCTCTGAACTTTAGAAAAATTGTTAATTTATGATAAACATCTTATGCAAATTGCAACGCAGCATATACCTAAATGTAGTACAATACACCTTAAATGCTGTACATTGTTTGTTTTTTGTAATAGCATTCTCACTTTTTCTTTACACTGATTTTTTAACCTATAAATAAATTTGTTTAATTTATCAATAGAAACAGCACTTTCTGTAAAAAGGTATAAAATTAAAAAACAAAATCTTGTTTTTTTTTAAATCTTTTAACATGCCACTTTTAACATTTAAACTGATATTTTTCATTCAAAATTTGTACTTCTAGTTCATTTAAATGTATTTATTTATCTGCCTTTTTTAAGTAGTTTCATGTGAACTTGATACAGAAAAGTACAAGAAAGAGCATTGAAACAAGAAATCAATCTCAATATATGTGTGATAATAATTTTATGATTGACTTTAAATTAGAAAATATTATTAATTTGAATGATGTAACATAAAAAAATACATTGAATCAAAAAAACAAAAAATATACTGAATCGAAAAAAAAATTATATTTATTTTTCGGTTCAGTTGCACTTTTTGTTCCGATCAAAATAACATTTTTTTCCAGTTTTCGGTTCAGTTCCGGTTTGAAACCCTGGTTCAGAATACTACTATCCTCACTTTAACTAAAAATATTTCTGCCTATTGGTAGACTCAACATGAAGCTTAAACATCCACTTATGTATTTGTTATGTCAAGATTTAAAATTTTATAGCATAACTTTACAATGCCAATGACGCAATGTCTATGTATATGGTCTATGAAGTGTTTACTTTAAGAGATGCATATTAAAAATCCATACATTCTTGCTCAAATGATACTTGAAAGTAATTCAATATAGAAAAATCAAAAAATGTTACAAGCACACCTACTTTTTTTCGTACATATGCATTTGATGTTTTCAAAAGTTTTTCGACTTCTCCAGCTAGATCTCTGCTCATTTCAGGAGAGCATATAACCCCAAGTGCACAAAGAGCTAAGCCTATTACAAACTGGGTCTGGCTATTCAAATCACTATAAAGTAAATACATATTATCTTTCTATTCAATTTTTTTTAATTAGGCATAAAACAGTATCAATTCATTCAACGAAAGCACAGCTCTTACAAAGAATACTGTTATGAAATATTAAGAGCTGTTAATACAATTAATCCATATAAGAATAGCCTAGCATACTAAAATGCAGTTTTCTGAAAATATTTACTCCTATAGTTTTTAAACATTTAATTTTATTACTTAGTAAAATATGAGAATAACAAAACAGTTTTGTAAAAGAATTATGTTGAATTTCTTGAAAACAGAAGTATTAATATCTCCATGAACAGGGAAAAAAGAGAAACCACTCTTCCAAATAAACTAAACATGTAAACTGTAGCACTCAGGCAATTAAGCATTTTATAAATTTAAAAATTTCTCTGCAAAAAGAATCTCATACCATGTGATTGTGCGTACAAACACATATCATAATGAAGATAAAATTTACAAAAAGAATTTAGCCAAATAAAAAAACACATAATATATATCAAAAGTTAAAAATGTATCATTTATAAAATTTCCTATTGCATTTTCATACTGCATTTTAGATCTAAAAGTCTGAAAACATTTTATTAAGCCTAATTTGATAAAAAGTACATAAGAACTTAAGAATACCAAATATTTGCTTCATGGTTCCAAAATAAATATGATTAGCAAGTATAAATTACACATAGCACATACATCTAATTAGCAAGTACAAAATCACACATTAAATGATTTCTGCAGCCACTAGGTGTCTTACATACACAGTTACAAGGAATTTCAGCCTTTTCCACACTCGTGGTGTAAGTGGTTGCACATCCGGCCAGCAACTAAAAGATACAGAGTTTGAATCCTGATGGCAAAAAGTTCCTTCTTCATGTTTCTCTATTTTCAAAGGCCCGAAGTTCTAGACAGTATGCATTTCCTATTAATTCAGAGTGTAACAGACAAGACTTATATGCTTATACAGATTTAATATGCTTAACAAAAATCCCAGACTGACAAATTTTTGCGCTATTTCTTATGACTAATTGTAAACATGTACACCCAAGTGCAGTCACATTTTTTTTAAGTCATCAAAAATACAATTCATTGAATTAAATTTTAATCTTAAAAAATGAGGATCAAGAAACCTGTAATACAGTGAAACAAACTTATAATACAAAACATATACTTCATAACTTTCTTTCTTCTGAATCTCGCAAGAGCTAAAACCTTGAATTTACATATATTAAACAAATTTTGTACAATTACAGGAGACCTTAAAATCAACCCATTTTGAAAAGGCTTAGTGTACCTCTCTCAAATAAGGATGGGGGATCAAGCTTAAATTTGTATTAACATATACATTTGAATTTGTCAACTCACTAAGACATCTTAATGCTCCATGGTGAAAAGAGGATGCAGCATGGTAAAAAGAGTTTATATTGTAGCAACTATATCGTGGAAATTTTATTATGAAAAATATTTTAAAGGATCAATAAAAAAATGAAATTACCAAATTTTAATTTTTGCGAATTTTTTACATATTATATTATACAAATTACATACACTACAGAAAAATTTTCATTAAATCTGCATTTTTTAAAAACTTAAAACTAGAAAATGCCACATTGGAATAAAGCACCAACGTTTATTCTATGAGAGATCAGTAACTGATGAAAAAGGTCTTTCAATTTCAAATGTTAAACAAACAGTGCTTACAAACATAGACAACTTAATAACAAAATTCATAAAAAAATTAAGTACAAAATTAAATTGACCAATGTTTAGCCTATATATTTCTTGCAATGCTGTCTAGCATTTGGAATGCTTGTATAACTTACCCGTTTATGCCTACTGTTCCATTTTTAGAACACCCCTCACATAAAAGTTATTTTTAGCCTACGGGTTAAAGTTCACACACGTGGTTGGATTTGTGACCTCAGCCAGTTTGTAAGGGCATACAGTTTTGCTTAGAACAGAGTTTGCCACTCCTGCAGATATTTGGCTGCTGTGATGTTGTGAAATTTTGGTCTTCATTTTCGTCAAGGTTTTTGTAGATTCATCTATAAACAGGTAACTATAACTCTGTTGCATTATACTTTAAAATTGTAAAAAAAAATTGTGTTATTATTCAATTAGTTACTATTTATTACTGCAAAAAGAAAATAGAAAAGCTATTAGTTTTGAATTAGTTACAGGCTTGAAATTTGCAGTATTCCATTTTTGGAACACTAGGCAAAACAACTACCACAGAAACTCATATATTTTCTCTTTATATTTTTTTAGTTGAAATAATTTTCCAAAACACAAGATGTCTGGAATAACCTTACTTGAGGTGACTGATCTTTTAGAGACATGTGACAACATAGAAGCAAGTGCAATAATCATACAACCACCTGAAAATGCTACAGCGCTTGTTTCTGATGAGGACTCCGGTGAGGAAGATGGGGGAACAATAAATAATCTACCTGGTTCTTTGCTGCGCGCACCGGCTTATCTTGATCAGGATGGTTCTTTTGATGCTGACTCTGACCCGGATGATCCCTCATATTTCCCTAAATTTGATTCTCCTGCAGATGGGGTTCCATCGACTTCTTCTACTTTGCAACAACCACCTCTAACAAAGAAGAAAAAGCTCGCAAAAGTTGTACGAAAATGGGAAAAGGCAGATCTAAATGCCCAACCCATATCAGGAAGAATTACTCAGCTACCAATTACCAAAGTAAGAACTCCTACAGAATATTTTGAACTTTTTCTAAATGACGATGTCATGGAACTCATTGTAACCTATGTCTCAATTCCTAGACGGCGCATGTTCTGGGAACAAAGAACCAATTCACAAAATGCCCTTGTTAGTAGTGCCATGAGACGTGACCGCTTTGAAACAATATTTTCAAATCTCCATGTTGCAGAAAATGCAAATTTAGACTCACTTGACAAGTTTGCTAAATGACGACCTCTTATAAACAAACTAAATGAGCTGTGCATGAAGTTTGTTCCGAATGAAACACATTTCAGCATTGATGAATCCATGGTTCCTTACTTTGGTCAACACGGATGCAAACAATTTATAACAGGAAAGCCTATTCGTTTTGGATACAAGTTTTGGTGTACGGCAATTCGTCTAGGTTACATTTGTTGGTTCGAACCCTATCAACATAAAAATCTGGCAAACAAATATGAGGAATATGGTGTTGGTGCTTCTGTTGTCTTACGGTTTACGGATGCACTAACAGAGAAGCACTCAGGGCAATATCATTTTGTTTTTGATAATTTTTTCACAAGTATTGCCCTGTTTGATAAACTCAGTTCAATGGGTCATCAGGCAACAAGCACAGTTAGAAAAGGTCGTACTGATAAAACACCATTGCAATCGGATGTTGCCCTAAAGAAAATGGAAAGAGGCTCATTCGATTATCGAGTTGATGGCAAAGGCAATATTGTCTGTAGATGGCAAGACAACAGTGTTGTGACTGTTGCATCATCTGGTGCTGGTGTAAATCCACGGTGTCTTGTAAATCGTTATTCACAAGAACAAAAAAAAGAAAATTTAAGTTCTGCAGCCAAACATGATAAAAGTGTATAACCAATTTATGGGAGGTGTGGATAGAGCAGACGAAAACATTGACAAATATAGAGCATCAGTTCGTGGAAAGAAATGGTATTCAAGTTCATTGTTGTTCTGTTTCGAATTGGCCTTACAAAATGCTTCGCAATTACGCAAAACTTATGATGCAAAACCAATGGATCTTTTAGAATTTCGTCGTTGTGTAACATGCCATTATCTTGAGACTCGTGGTCATCCTGCAGAACCTGGCAGGAAAGGAAAACCCTCTCAGAAGCGAAACATTGATTCACGCTATGATGGCATAAATCATACGATTGTAAAGCAAACTCGCTGTGCTCAATGTCATAAAAAACACCACTTTTCGATGTGGAAAATGTAATGTGGCTTTACATGTGAAATGTTCTTCTAATTACCATACCGAATAATCGGAAAAACCACATTTTTAGAGAAACCCACGATTCTATACATTGTAACATTATAGCAAAGGTTTTGCCTAGTGTTCCATTTTTGGAACACCATATAACTTATAAACTAATTAAAATAAAAAAAATTTCTTCTTCAAATCATTGTTTATTATATTTTTTTACCTAACATACAGATATTTCATTCAAAAATTCCAATTTTTTAACCTTTAGCATAAATGGGTTAAAGAAGCTTTTCGAGAAACCAACCACTGAAATACTCTTGATTCACTACTTATCTTTTCCTTAATTTCTGAAATGCTGTCAAAATTTGAAGATTTCACTTTAAGGAACAGAGAAACTGTAAGCTACCAAATCTGGGACTAAATGATACCCGTACTTTTACATTAACTTCAGTTTGCAATTTTGACAAAGATCTATACGCACAGGTCTTCAGCTCTTCCTTTTATTTTGGAACAGCAGACTTCTCCACTACAATCATTCCCATCTATGGTACTTTTATCTGTTATATCAAATTCTTTTTACTTAAGTTTTATGGGTGTGCTAACAATATATATATTATACAGCAGCTGTAAAATATAATCAGTTTCCTACTGTAAGGTTTATCCTAATTTTATAACAGCTGTTTTATGCACCTTTCCTATCTCTTCTAGCTTCAGCTTACAATTTCCTACCAGAACGTATTTTCAGAAAAGCGTTTAGTGCAAATGAGTTAGAGTAGTATTTAAGTCGATGCTTCACTGACTTTGTTAGAGAGCTGGAGTTCCTGAGTAGCACACGTTTGCCTTTGGCTACATCTCTAAGCTATTACTACGCTCAGCCATACTTTAGGCCCTTGATAGCTTCGCCAACTTATTGAGGGTAGTTAACCCTTCTTGAGTCTTATGTCTGTTCACACACTCAAGCAATTATTCGCTTATCAGTGTAAGGGGTTTCTCATATTGAACTGTGAAATAAAAGGGTGGAACCCCACAATACAAACTAATTTCCAACTCATTTCAACTATTTTGAACTTCTAAACAACTCATTTCCTTCAAAGGATGTGTAACTTCTCTGTGTAGAAATTACAAATCTGAACTGTTTAACTAATCCATGATTCTTAAAAAAACAACTTTTCTTCCATTATTTATTAGTACATTCGATCTTATAATATTTTTAATCTATCAGTGGCTTCCTCTAACTCTTTCAAACATAAGTGGCAATGCACCATGTAATTTTTACCTCTCAATTTTCAAGAAATAAACTTTGAACCAGAGGGAAGATAAGAGTAAATGTAGTATATATACACATATACATAACATCAGATACTTACATAATACACAATGAAATATATCAGTACTGAAACCAGTTATAATAAAATGATACAACTGGCAATTGCATTTCAAATGCACTAAGAATGATGATTAAGCTATCAAAACTAATGTTATTAATGCTATATGATACTCACTTCTTTAATGAATTGGTTATAAGAAGATGAACATCTTGCCGCTCATCAAGGAGGAGCATCGATCCAAGATACCCAATTCTCTTATCAGTAAATCTCGGTGATGCAATTAATTTCAAACATTCCAGCTGTAAATTCCATATTCAATTAGGACTTGTTATTCATAAAATTTGTATCCAGAAGAAAAATTTCCTTAAAGAGCATTTTTAGTGCATTGATAACTTAGCACGACTGTATTTAATGTATTACTTTACTTAACAATTAACCTTTTGACTGTAAAATGCTAAAAAAAAAAACACTGCAAACTGATGTTATACAACAAGGAGAGAAAATGTATGATTAAAATTTTAAAATTGAAAAAAGGAAATTAAGTGTTAAAACTGACAAAAACTAGAATGCTCATTCTAGTCATTATATGGAATTATCTACACTGGCAGTTAATATAAAAGTAGAAAGAGCAATTAAGTGGCTTTAAGCACATTATTTTTAAATGAATGAAAGATTAACATTATGAAATTCCTTCATAGTTGCAAAAATATGCTTACACAAAGAAATTACAGTACATATGAAAACCTTCACTGCAATGAACAGAATATAATGAATATATACCTGTCCAAAATGAGCTTGATAACCAAGCATGTGTATATACAGCAGTTTAGCAACATTGCGACAACGCCATGTGTTATCTTCTTCTCTAAACAAAGACCGTATATATGCACATTCTTTCTGTACCACAGCCCTTTCATCAGCCGCAGTTCGAGCAGCCCGAATCTGCCGAATCAGGTCTCTAAGCCTCATAGGGGTAGGCATGTTGGCATAGGCATTCAATCTATAAAGCGTTAATCATGAACATTACTAAGCTGAAGCACTTTTAACATTAATATAGTAAATTATAAAAAATTTTGCCTTTTTAGACAAAATTATATTAGCAATACTAAAAAATACTTCATACACTAAAAACTATGCATTAACGAAATTTCATGTTAAATAATAAAGTCTATATAATTTTAGTGTTATCCAAAACCGATATGCATCAATTTTAAAATTTTTAAAGAAATTCCAAAATGGATTGAACAGAAAACCGTTTCAATGGATAACATCACTACACTGTTACAAGTACTATATCACTTCAAATTCGAACTACAGTTCATGCTGTTAATTTTAAAAAACATTTGTTTGGTTCAAGATCATATCAAATTACAGAACAGCGACATCATCCATAGAAATAATTTGCCATTCATATCCATTTAGGAATTTTCCCACTTTTTTAAATTTAGATGTGCATGACTTTGCATCACCTAATGGTTTCCATATGCAAATCATTACTTAATATGTGTTAAAACTCAATTAATTAGAGTAAATGATTAACATTTACTTCTTGTAACTTCTGCATACCTTGCTCTGAACAAACTTAACATTTTTTTTTTGCATAATTAATTTTCAAATTCTACGTGATAAAGAAATGTGTAATAGATTACATGCAAAAAGTTAGGGAAAGTGTTAGGCATCTCATAATAAATAATGCACAACAGAGAGCCAACCATTCAAAGTTCATGAATTATTTCTCATATCAAGGCTCAAAAGAAAGCAACATACAAAAATCATCATTCAGGAGAGGGGTTAGGAAGTTATGAGATTATAAATAAATTTTTATATCTTAAGAGCTAAAAGCAAACACTAAACTACCAGAAACTCTTTTCAAATATAATATTCTACACAAATAACACTGCCAATTTAAGAATAAAATAAAAATATTACAACAACATAGAAAATTAATGAATTCACTAAGTTTTTTACAAATGACTCTTCACCTATATGTAACCAAGATAAATAACTAAAATAAATTTGCTTTGAAGACATATAAATGAAATATAACAATTCTCAGTTTCATCATGCCTATGCTCATCCCCACATTTTGATGAATGGTAGACAAATACCTATTCAGTATGCCTGAGATGTTTGTGTTACCCCCGTATTCACTAGACCTTCCCCTCATAGATTTTCATCTCTTCAGGTCACTTCAAAATTCTCTGAATGGCCTGTAATTCACTTCTTTGGTGACTGTGTCAAACAGCATGTCAATAACTTCTTTATGAATAAACCTTACTTTTTCCAAAGAAAACTTTCTAGCTCCCTCAGAGATGGCAAAAAGTAGCAGAATGAAATGTTGCTCATGTGATTAAAAGCTTATGTTTCTGTACTGCTTCATTTGTATCTACCATAAAAAACTGCAGTAGTTTTTAGATGACTCAACACATATACTATATATATATATACACACACTTCAACTGATCCTTGTGTTATGTCTTTTTTTTTTCCTTCTTGATGACAATGTGTTCCATAAAAAAAAAAGTGTTGATTACCTAATTCATACACTTCAGTCTTTTTAATGCTGAAAGAATACAATAACCTGCGACAAACTGATTACTGGAAGAATTATGCTATATTTTTTAATAATTTTCATTAATTTTTTTGATGAAAGATGGAATAATATCAACCAATGTTTGAATTTCAATTACCTTCTAGCTCGAATTGACTGTTTCAATATAAACTTCTTTCATTTCGGCCAGCTGAATAACGTAAGGATTCAAAGAAAAAGAAAATGATCAGCAGTAAAGGATGTTATAAGTGCTTCTTGATAATGTGTTAATAATAATAATAATATATAATTAAGTTTTTTGGTTTTGGCAACATGGTACATTTATTGCCATTGTGAGTTAACTCACTTACTCATACTTTGCAATTTTGTAAAGTGCCAACTATGTAGTTATTTTAGTAATTTTTAGTAGTCCTTATTTTTACTTTACTATTTAGTTTTGCTTTAGGTTTTAAAATATTTTTTTAGGTTAGGGTCAAGCATACTCCTCCCATACAATGCCAAGTAGTTTGAAGCGATGCTTTCAGCAGAAGAGATGGAAACTTGTTGTACTCAGTCTAGTAAATGTTTTGTTTTTGTCACAGCAATCAAAAGAAGAAGAAAGTTTAAAAAATAAAAAAAAAAAAAAAAAGAATTATTGAAGGTTCAACTCAAGCCTTTAGCAGGTGAAGGCATTTGGCTTGTGTGGAAATACAGAATAATTTATTATCCTGGTGCTTTACAAGTTGCTAAAGAAACTTGAAAATCTTCCAAGAGATGTTTCGGTTGCTCACCAAAAGAAAGCTGTTAAGAAGTTTCAAAACATAAGTGCTATGATGGTATTAATGAATTCTAAGACAGACAAACTCTTCAAAAAATTACGACATTTCAGATTGCTATGGAAGTGTAGTTAGAATTACATAACATACCCGAAGCATCGCAAAAAATTTAGCTGGCGAGAGAAAGATAGTCACAGTTCATCTTTCCAAAATTCAGTTTATGGAATGAGTTGGATTCTGGGCTTGAAAAATTAAAATAAGTTACCTGATATGGTATTCATATCCAAGATTTGAGACAGCTTACCCAAAGAATACGTTCATTTAAATCAAACAAGGTTACTCTTAGGTGAAGACAACTGAACAGTAGATGAGTTAACAGCACAGATTTGCTCTCACGAAACAGAACTGAAGTCATTACAAAGACATTAGTAATGTCAAAATCTAAAAAGTAAAAGCAGTGTAAGTAATTTAAACTATTAAGAAAATATTTAGAATTATTGCAAACAAAGAAGACACCAGGTAAAAGAATTCAATCAGTGGATTACTGACAGAAGCCTACCCAAAAACAGGTCAATAAGAACCATTCAGGAAATAATTTGAAAGTGTAGCACTGGCATCCACTCACAAAGAAACCTGTACAAATGAGAGTGGTTGAATATCATTCTGGATTTATCATCAGTGGAGTTAAAAGATATTATAACATATGAACCTCATATTTTACAAATTTAAGGTTTAATTTGGTAATAAAATCCAAAGAATCTACCTAAAAGATATTTGGTATGTACCAGATTTTTTTTTTTTTTTTTTTTAAGTTTGCTCAAGATAAAAATCAGAATAGCAAACTTACATCAATAGTTACAGAATTCTGGTTAAAAGCTGATGGCCAAGCTGCTGACTGGAGCTCACAGTGTTATACGATACCTTGAACAACGCAGCTATTGAATAAGTTATGCCTAAAAAGCAATAGCCAAAGCAGACAATTCCTTGTTGCAATTATCAAGATAAACATTGTGTTAAGAATAGGGAGAAAGAATTAGTATGCCCTCCGACAGGAAATTGTGTGAATTATACATCTGGTAAATTCATTTCAGCTGACATTTGAGGACCTTTTGATGAATCTTTCAAGAAGAAAAGATATTCAGCTGCATTTAAAGACAGCTATACAAAATTTCAGTAAGACTATTTTATCAAGGATAAGTCTCAAGACATGTTACAGCAAACGCTTACAAATGCTAAAACATCTTGGGACATTCAATCAAAGAATTTCTCAGCAACAATAGAGGTGATTTTGATAACAAAGTACATGCAATTTTGCCTTCTGAAAAAATCACTGAAAGATTAACAGCACCTTATACTCCTGAGTAAAACGGCTCCAGTGATCGAGAAATGCATACAATGATTGAAATAGCAAAAACATACCTCAAATAAGTTATCTTCATAAAAATAGAATATGTTTGTTGTGCCCACATTCCTAACCAAAGTAGGAAAATGGATAATAAAGCTACAAAGGCTTATTTAATTGGGTATGATTGGAGGCAAGCGATACCACCCACAGATCAAAGAAGCCATCATCTGTTCACACGATGGTATATTCAATGAGCTTGCACACTGTGCAGAATGGTGCAGTTACCTATTCAAGAAAGACTAGGTCCCAACTTTGAGTGTCAACAAAATTTAAAAAAAAAAAGTCAGAAAAGTTTCTTATTGAAAAAGACAATTCAGAAAATGAAAAAAACTAAAGAAATTCCTGCAGATGTATCTGAAGAAGATTCTGAAGGACAAGGGTGGAAAGATATTAATTGGCAAAATAATGCACAGCTAAGATGTCTACGAAATAGAACGGATTTGAGAAAGCCAATGAATTTTGAAGGTTAGAAGGTGAAAGGTGAAGCTTTTATTTCTGATTCTGAACAGCCTTATACTCTGAACTCGAGGTTTTGGAGTTGACTATGATCAAACATTCAGTCCAGTAACAAAGTTGGAAATTATTCGTTCAATTTTCAGTATTGCAGCCAATGAGAAAAACTTCCTTACCCAATTTAACATCTGTTTAGTGTATTAATATGAAACACCTGAAGAATTCATACACACATACAGAAACCAAAAGGATACAGTCATGCATCTGTCTAAGTCTGTACACCGAAATCAATTTTTATGGACTGAAAGAAGCACCACAGTAGTGGACTAAATATTTTGGAATGTTTCACTGCCTGACTTCAACCCAAGTGCAGTTGATCCATGTTTATTTGCAAGAAACAAAGGTGGCAAGAAGCTAATTATATGTTTATATATAGATGATTTAGTCAATCAACAAATGTACAAGAATCTGAAAAATTCCAGAGATTGTTGAAGGCTAACAATGGAATAATAACCAAACCAGCAATATAATTTTTGATCTTGAAACTTCAGGGGTGTTTGTGGGACCCCAAAAAATCCCCTGAAACTTTTACAGACTTACTACCGACATTTTGGAGTTTCGAGAAGGGGGGGAGAAATGAAAAATTACAATTATGAAGTACTGAACGACCTAATTATAAAAGTTCAATGAATTACTTTTTTTGCAAAATTAATAACCATAAATTTTCAAACATATAAACTACTACATTTTATGTAAATATTTTAAATTACCTGAATTAATTCTTTTAAAAAAATTATCTAATTTCTGCTGCTTTTTTTTTATTTTCTGATGTTTGTGGGCTTGTCTTTCTTTTGTGGTGAACTTCATAATTGCAGGAAGGTTGACTTTTATTTTCCTCATTTACAGTTGAAGAAATTTCCTCGAGAACTGCACATGCAGAGGTAGAAGCAGTTTGCTTTTCTGCTAATATAGAAGGTTTTTCAGAGACTTTTATAGGTGACTCATCTTAAATACATGTTTTTAAGTCCTCTTGATATGTTTTCCAACTTCTGTTCATATTCAGTAAGAGATCTTTGTGAATTGGATCAGTCATTGGATTTTTTGAGCCATATTTTTCACATGAGGTTTCTTTAGAAGCCATTAAATCATATTTAATAGTCTGCACTGCATCTAGGGAATCAATCTTAAGAGAGGTTCTATAGTCAGTGACAAGTGTATCCATTAAGTTGAATGCACTTTCCACTAATGGGCCATGGAAGCAGCTAAGGCAGGCTTTGACCAATTTAGCCAATGTAGGATACTTATAATCATTTGTGAAATCATCTTTTAAATTAAAAACTTTAGACCAATATTTATCAATTGTACACTTGACTTGATTTCCACTTTCATCAGATGTGTAGAGCATTTCTTTGGTGATATCAATATCACTCTGGTATAACCTTATTTCAGCTTCTACTTTTGACTTTTCATTATCACTAAAAATATGGGACATAAAAGATGATAATTTTTCAAAAGCTAATATTGTACTGGTTTTACCTCTTAGCTCTGGATCTAATGCTGTAAAACTAATTAGATATGAATTTTTAAGGGGTAATTTCTGTTTCATATGCTGTGCTGTATTAGTATAAGCTTTCATCAGAGAAATTTGGAATTCTTTTGCTATTGGATGATTTTTTGATAATTTCTTCAGGAGAGTGGAAGCTTCTGCACCAGTAAATATTACTTTGCTAGGTAGATGGAATTCTGGATTTGTGACATCAACCTTTAATAAATCATTATAAGATGTGCACTCTATATTTTCTAGCTACATAAAAAAAGAGAAAAATTTTGCCATCAATTTATAAATACTGGAATGTATTAAATGAAGCATTGGATTTTTTGTTTCAAATAATTTAATATATGTGTTGAACTCTGGTAATACTGCTGAATATAATGCCATATGCAATAAAGTTTTGTTTTGCATAACAAATAACTCATTTAGTATTTTTTTTTTTCGTGTTAAAGCATCCTTTGTGAGTTGTTGGGAATGCAAGCAAGAATACACCCCTTCAACAATTTTTTTCTGAGCTGCAGAAATATTTCTTTTATTGTATACAGTTTCAACATAAGAAAAATAATCCCCTTTATCAGTTTTATCCAAGTAGTGAAAATAAAATGCAATAAGAGCATCCCACAGATCTTTGATTCTTTCTAAAACACATAAAATGTACACCCACCTATGGTCTGGTCTCTTCAAGGGCTTAAGTTTTTTAATGGCAAGGGATTCACAGATTTTGAAAAAATTTTCTCTTTTACTGCAGCTTTTCATATCAAAATAGATGTCATCAAACAAATCTTCTAAGTATCTATCAAAACATGAAGCAAATTTTTTTGCACAGTTATTAGCTGTGTGACATGTGTCACCATCAATGTCTAATAAGTGAGGTGCTTTGTTTGATTGTAGTCTGGTTTCAACACCCTTTTTTTTCCACGCATGGTGTTACATGAGTCCATTAATACACTAATTAAGTTTGCCCATGGAATATTATTATCTTCAATAGTATTAACAACAGCTTTAAAAACAGCTTCTGAATTGCAAGATTCCATCTTTAGAGATGCAAAATGATGAACTAAATTCATTTTGATTGTTGTCATAAAACTGCACCAATATTGCCAGTATACTTTCTTGAGCATTGCTAGTACTTTCATCCAAATTTAGAGAAAATGGAGTCTCCTTTAAAGTTTTAATGATATTTTCCTTAATAGTTTTTGCGAGCCCATATTTCATCTTATAACATGCAGTAGTCCTGGACATTTCCAACGAGTTTAGTGCCGTCTGATCGCGGCTCAACTGTTTGCAGAGTTCAATTAAATTGGGAGCTACATTGAAAGAAAGAGAATTCTCGGCGATCAACGAAGTTATTAATGCCTTTTGGCGTGCTTTTCTTGTCACTATATCCAATGGCCGAGCATAAGTCTCCAGTAAGTCATCAGTATTTTTTGAATTAGCATAATTACTTAAAGTCATTGAATGTCTAATGCACTTTGAATATTTTATGTGCGTCACAGTTTTAGAATGATTTGTGAAAGCCTTGAATCCTTCCCCACCATACTTCAGCAGTGAGTTACAAAAAACACAATATGCTTGTCCAGCAACATTTATTTTCTTGCACCATGTGCCGATGGTATCCCCATTACCATCTCTCCGTTCAATCCAATTCCACCTAAATGCGTTCCGGACACCTTCTTCTAATTGTATAATATCACTATTTATATCGAGAAATTTCATAGTGAAATTCTCTTGCGTACATAAATAAAAAAATATTTCAATAAATGAAACGAAAAATTTACACGCGCATCAATAAATGTAACGAAAATTTTACACAGCGGAGAAAAAAAAGTTGTGAAACGATCAATGACAAATAGCTAATACGGCGAAAAATCCCCCTTCTCTACTTATTGGCGTCACGTCAGGAGAGATAAGACCTTTGAACCCAGAGTCACGTGATCGCACATCTGGTCGAACGAGGTCTCTTCCCTTTTTTTTCTGCCATGCCTACTTGCCGAAAAGAATCCAGAAGAGAATGTCCGAGAACCGGGGGAATGAGTCATAACTTGCAATAAGGAAAGAACAAAAAAGAAGTTTTTTCCCCATTTTCACGCATTATCACTGCCTTTGGAGAAAGAAAGGAAAAGTTTTCACCACACACACTGACCTTGCGTTTTCTGCTTTCAAAGCAAACAAAATTACCCAGATCAAAATAAATAATTCATTATTATTCCTACTTCCTTTTGAACGACGATCCCCGGAATTTCCGGGTATCGAAGTTCAAAATCCCCAGAATTCCGGGGTTTCCCCGGAGCACAAACAACCCTGCTAAGCATCAAAATTAATCAGCAAGCTTATGAAAGAAAAACTTATCAGAAATTTGGTATGAAAGATTGCAAAGCAGTCATAACTCCGTTCCTGAAGAAAAGTTCAACTGAAAAGTAAAAGGAAGGTAAACCAAAAAGATTATTTTTCCTCACAGAAAAGCTGTCTGAGCTTCTTATGCTATAAACAAGAGCAAGATTTAGCACACTATGCTGTCACATTACCTGAAAAGTTATTCGAAAGACAACTAGGATCAAAGTGAGACGCGTACTCAGATATATAGCAGGTTCTTTTTATAAAGGTATTAAACACACAAAAGAAAAAAAAAACACGAATTTTGGGAGTGTTATAGTGATGCAGATTTCAGGAAATGTCAAGAGACAGGAAAATCTACAATTAATGCAGTCATATTGTATAACAGTGGAACTACATCACGGATTAGCCATAGTCAATCAACTGCTGCAACTTTAACAACTGAACACAGATAACTGCAGCTAATGAGTGTTCCAGAAAAGCCATTTGGTTAAAACGATTATTTGGTAATCATTTTAGGCCAATGGCTCAAATCCAGTAACTCAAATTGATAACACCACTGCAGTGAGACTGTAACAAAATCCCAAATCTCATCAATATTAATTTTCATGAGAGTTACAGTTTCGGAAAAGGAAATCATTGTACAGCAGATATTTAGAGAAGCAATTTGCTGACATAATGACTAAACCCTAATTTAAAGCAGGAACTGTTCATTCTTCATGCTAAAATGGGACTCTTGAGACTTTATTTTTTTTTAATTGACAAGAAGTGTTAAAGTATGTTATGCTAAAAAAAAATAATGACATAATAATTTAGCTTTTAGGTTTTGGTAACACAGTGCTTTTGTTGTCAATCTGAATTAATTCGTTTGCTTGTACTTTGCGAGTTCCAATGATGTAGTTATTTTAGTAAATCCAACCAAATTTTTCCAATTTAAACTTCTTACATTTAGTTTTGCTTTGATTTTCATTATGCGTTTTTTTACTTCCAACATTGTTTTTCCAGTAGCTCTAACAAGCGTTTCTCATTCTGTTATAACATTTATGAATACGACAAAGGCTATTGCTGATGAAATTACAAAAAGGGAAGGAGTTCCATTGAGGTTGCTGAAAACAGTCAACGATTCCTTGAGAAGCTCATGAAATTTTTGAGGCAGGAAGTTAATGGTAAGGTTGATCAGGCTTGATCAGGTTTCAGAACTCAAGGTTAAAAACAAAGTTGATACTTCAAGAAATAATATCTCTTCTGCTTCAGCTCTTATTTCGGATGAAGTGTATATGGATGAAGTGAAGCTTCAACACTTCATATCTTTTCCCAAATGCATATGTTTGTTATACATTCTTACATTCTAACGAGGAAGCTGTAGTATTCCCACATACAGTATCTGCAGACAAGAGTAGTCCCAATGAATCGGCTTACTATAACAAGAACGCAACTTCTTGGAGCTGCTATTGTGTCATGATTAGCAATATCTATTTTAAAAAATATAAATTTCCCTTTAAAAACATATTTTTGAACAGATTCTTTCCTGAGATAATTTTGCTGGTAACAGAGTCAAAGAAATTTGAGAACTGACTGATGTCAGCTACTGAAGACATCTACCTGGTGAACTTACTCCATCACATTTACAATAACAGTGCTATGTTTGGCACTATATGCTGAAAACGAGATGGTGGAAGGGTCCTTCATGGTTAAGGAAACCTGAAATTAGAGGGCCTGTAATGAATATAGTTTACCCAGAAGCTTTGCAAGAGCAAAAAAAAAGTATTCAGTCTCTCAAGTATTCAAGGAATTGAGAAATTCAGTTACATATTGTTGTATTTCTTGAAATATTCTGAATCTGCATGCATATTTATTTGGATAATTAGATTTTGCGACTACTTAAATAAAGAGATGCCAAACTTTTCTATATCCAGTGATGAACTGAAAGGGCTAAAACTTTACTTATCAAGTTGATTCTGAGGGAACAGTCAGTAGCAGACAAGAAGAAATGCAATGGATTAATGAAGTTCTACAAACATGAAACAAAGGGAGTAAATTCAGCTCATCTTTCGAGACAGCACTGATAATTTTAAGTGTCCCACAGTTATACCTGATCATCCAATCATTCAAGACTTTATTGATATATGCACAGGTCTTTAAGTCATGCTGGAGTACAAACAATCTTATTGCAGCTAAGAGAAAGGTTTTGGATATCTTGTGGGATTAATTATTCATGAGGTTAAAACCTGGTTGCATTCCATGTTTGTCTGAACCCACAGTTACACCCAAAAGATTGCACAGTGTCCCTATTTTCAAGTAGCAGGTGTGGATCTAACCAGTCCTATTTTCCTTCGGGGAAGGATGAAGACCTGGATCATCCTATTTATCTTTGCTGTGTATTGTGGGATATATTACGAGTTAACAACTGCACTGATCACACAAGCTCTTGTTCTGTCTTTGCAAAGATTCATGGCCAGAAGAGGCAGAGTTTCAGTCTTCTACACTGATACTGGAACAAACTTTGTATGCATATCAAAGGATCTTCAAACAATAAATTGGAATGTTATTCACAAAGAGAGTGCACTAAAGAAGATAAAATGGAATTTTAACCACCAAATTCACCACGGTACAGTGGATGGTGGGAGTGTATGAAAGATCTACAGAAAAGACTTCTTGGCAGAGCTAGTCTAAATTACAAGGAAATGTCAACAGTTTTATGCGATTGTGAGAATACAACCAATAAGAGACCATTAACTTATTTCTCAGAGAATCCAGAGCCACCATTACTGTTAACACTGGCACATTTCCTACATGAAACTCAAAATTTTACTGATTGTGGTACTCTTGATTTTGACACAATCAATGGAATTTTCGAAAGAGATTCTGAGCTTGGAAGGAATCCAACCATTAAGGCAAGAGATAATATTCAAGTGGGAGATGTTGTGCTAGTGGGTTCTGATAGCTTCAAAAGAATTTAAGAGGACTTTAGCTACAGCGATGGAACTATTTATAGGATGATATGGGAAATAACTAGTAGATCCACTGAAATTGGCAAAAGCAGAAGTTATTCTTCCTCTTCAATGTTTTATCCCTTAGAAACTCCAACATCACATTTAACCCTTCATGTCAAAGTTGGAAGCTCAGAAACCAGATTAAGCACTCAAAGAAAAGGAAGAGATTAGCTACCCAGTCATGATGATTCAAAACCTCATCCTTCACACTTGACATTACACATTGATAGAATTACTTCAAATCCAGAAAGAAAATGTAGTTGAAGTGGACTACAGGTAAAACAATCCAAAATACTGAATTTATAAGTACTCTATCTTTGTAAACATTGACTAAAATGCCTATGTTTGATTACAGTTTTTAAGGAATACATCAGTTTTGTCTTATATCGAGACGTGCATATATTCATTGCTTTTGGTTTCAGAATTAGTGTTTTACTTCCTTCTACAAAGTAAACAGGAAGTATTTTAATTACGAAAAATTTCGGGTATATTTCAACGAAAATATCCCTTTTGATGACCGCTATCGAATGGAATTTAATGACGTTTTTGCGTGACATCTGTAGGTAAGGACAGAATAAAGGAGTCTTTTCCCCCAAAAAAATTATAAAACTGATTTAGAATGGATTCCGAAAAGATATTTTAGTGGTGTCTGCATGTACGTACATAAGTACTCACATATGTATGCATGTATCTCGCATAACTCAAAAACAAGTAGCCTCAGAATGTTGAACTGCTATAACACATAGATGTGCACCACCTATTTTGGTTGCGATCGGCCACATCAAAAGTATATAAATATGTATATATATATATATATATATATACTCTGTTATTCAGCTCAGTGAGCTCAGTTTCTTTATTCTTATATGTTTGTAAATTGTGAATTTTTTGCTTTAAAAATGATTGAATTATGTTGTTCTTATCTTCCGGTTAAGGTTTTCATGCCTTTAATTAACTTGCAAGTTACAGTTGTAGAATTATCAACAATTTAAAAGTTGCTTCAGTGCAGCTAAGCCTAACATTTTTTTGGCCATAGCAGCCATATTTGTTTACATTTGAAACTTAGCAGACTAGTGGATTTGTTGACAATCTAGAAAAAGTAAGCTTCACAACAACAACAAAGTAAAGTCTTCTTTTATTACTGCGAATTAAATTTTGCTTAATCCATTCTGAAATTATCATTTAAGTTATTAAATCATCCCCTATATCAACTTAGTACAATGTACAGAACAAATTAAGTCAGTTTCTACGCTTTCACCATCTGTTTGCCGAGTGAGACCAAAAGTATACTTTCAGTTTTTTGCATCGAAAAATCTGCCCGCTTGCCAAATTACCTGTTTTTCCGTAGAAACTGTAATTTTAATTGTAAAAAAAAATTTTAAATTGCTTTAAGTGTACTTGGTGTTTTATGTTTTTCTATATCTTTCATTTTCTAATATAGACATTTTCAGTTTTAATGTATTTTTGACTTGTCGCGAAGTGAGAACTGAATTAATTGATTGAGAAATATATCTCTAATGAAATTCAAGGAAATAAGTTTAAATGAAAGGCAGGATAAAAATGCATATAATTTAATGTTCCATACAAGGAAGTCATGTGGTGTACACATCAGACTATTTTTATTATTTTTTTTAAGTATCCAGGAAAACAAGATGTGTTTTAATATAAAAAAAAATTTTTGTGAGTAACTTGTGATAATTTCTAAACCTCATAAGTTAGTAAAAGCGTCTTAGTAAGAAATAAAATATTTAGTTTATGACTAAAAGAATCTCCAGTATTACTTCCTTTGATGAGTTACAAAATAATGCTAGACGGTTATAACATGAACAAGGAATGCCAATGACTTTTGCTGAATGTTTTTTCCATAACAGCTGAAACCAGAACTGCAGAAACTTTACAAGCATACTTTTACATAATATGGCAGAGTTCAATAATATTTATAGCTTGTTACGAAGAATATTCTAAACAAAAGTAATAAGGGCCACCAAAGTGTCACTGCAGATTACCAAAACAAATTTCCGGCACCAAACAAAACATTGCATGAAAATGTAAACTGGATAACCAGTAAGTACTAAATGTTTTCAGAAATAGTAAAGTTAAAAAACTAATCACTTCGAACACACAGCTATACCCTAGCAGAAAGGTTTCCAACCTTTTTGCACCTTACAGCACATTCCTGAATATTTATGGAGGACTGCAGACACCATTTAGTTTTTCAAGACACGTTTATAGGTTGACATAATTAATAATACACATGAGATACAAAAATAATTCAAAAAACATAATTTTAAGATACTTGTATAAAAATTAGTGGTTCTTATAGGAATGCAAAACCTGTGGCCCACAGGCCACGCCCTCCGAGACAATGTTGTTTTTTCAGCACTAAAATGCTACTGTTGCATAACAAACACATTTACCTTACTTACATTTAAAACTAATAAAACAACACATTCACCTTATTTACCTTTAAAACTAATGAAACAACATGATTCTTCTCTGTCAATATTAAAACTGTAGGTTCTTTGTCTATTACTTGAGTTATTTATTTGGGATTAAGATAACAATATGCAGAAATAGTTAAGTCAAAAAACTAATCAGTTCGAACACACAGCTATACCCTAGCAGAAAGGTCTCCAACCTTTTTGCACCTTACAGCACATTCCTGAATATTTGTGGAGGACTGCAGACACCATTTAGTTTTTCAAGATACGTTTATAGGTTGACATAATTAATAATACACAGATATTATATATATATATAATAGAGCAGAAGGCACCAACAATACAGTAGGACATGTACACATTAAAAATGTAAGCGCATGACTAGCAAATAAATATACCATGTCATTTAGGGGAATGCCCATTAAATGGGATTTCTCAACGTAGATGTCACCACAATGCATAACACATCATTAAGCTCCAAGTATGGTTCCTCGTACAAACAGTGGAACAGGGTACAATTGTGCAGGAAGGCATTAAAAATAATTTAAAGGCATTTATAATTGAAATTTTTTTTATTTTTAATATGCCACCAGAACCAAATGACAAACTGGCTGAGACGATACCTTTCAACTGGGGCATGCCAAATTGTGATATGTGATAAGCTCATTTAAAATAAAAAGCATGTGATTATAAAGAAATAATTTTAAAACAAATATATGCTTATATTTCTCTAATTAATTACTAACTGAAAAACTACAAATTACTAATTCATCACGAACTACAATTTTACTTAAAATTTTACTGAAAACTTAAAATAATTTTTTCATTGTCACACAGCAGTTGGCATACATAAAACGATCAACGGGTACAATGATACTCATGGCCATAAGGTTGGGGACCCTTGCCCTAGCACATCAAATTCACAGACTAAGGTTGGGAACCCTTGCCCTAGCACATCAGATACACAGACAACCAAAGAAATCCACTTAAACTTTTGAACCAACAAAAAATGCGAAAAGAATACATGTCCTTAGCACATTTGCATTTTTCTGGTGATAATGAACATGCCCAGGCATACCTACATTAAGTACCATAGATCTTACGAGATCTGAAGACAGAATGGCATCATGCATCCTTATGATGCTTCCTTGTTCAAGGGAATGCCAGAGTGTGTTCCGAATTCTGGATCAGATTATGCTAGACTGGCTTGGATTAAATGCAATCCTGATTCCTATAGCCTCCAGAACACGATCCACATAGACACAGCAGATTTCCATTCAGTTTCTTAGAATAGTCTGCTACAAATCAATCAAGTGAAGAACTCAGGAACAAGATCACATGGTATGAAACTTCATGAAACTTCAGCTGATGAACGGCTTTCAAGATCAAATTAAATTCATACACAAGGTTTCACTGCACTTGAAAGGAACTACAAAGCATCAGCCTATCAAATAGCTCAGGCTGCATTTCCCACACAAAAGAGATACTACTGTGAATGGCTATACAAAAAAAAAAAAAAAAATTTCATAAAAAAAAAAAAAAAAAAAAATACTTCATGGCTACATTCTAATAGAGTTAAGTTTGGTTCTGACAAGGGTGTCACTTTTCAACATAATGTAATGAATGCTTTATGAAACTATATTAACTAGTATGTGCATAATCTTTTCTTAAATTATTCAAATGTTAAATGTCCATATTCTTTTTTAAATTAATAAACATTTAAACACACACAAGGTAGGTAAAACAGCAATACATTTAATTAAAAAAATTTTCTGCATGAAATATTAAATAGAAGATTTAGAGTTTTCATTTGACTCTCTGGAGTTAACTGGAGAATCAAGTAAAAACTGTTAATCACCCTCTGTTTGTTACATTGTTTTTAACTTTAATTGCTTTCTAGGGAAAAATATTTTTTTCAGCTTTAACGTTTCACTACCAATTAAAATTAGACCAATATTAATGGAATGCACAATTTTTTTTAAGACAGGATTTTAAATTTCTTAAGATAGGATTTAATTAGATAGGATTCTTTTTAAATTTTTTTTTATTGTACTGACTGCTCTCTTTCTATATATATATATGACATGATGTGAATGATTTGGAACTTGGTGGTGGCATAACAGATGCGTAGCAAAGAAATGTGGCAAGGTAAACATGGCCGGATTCAAGATAATTTTATTATTGAGAAAAGCAATTTGGGATTTGCAATATTTGGTTCACATACAGACGAGCGTGCTACGTGTCCTACATTTTTGTTAGCTCAGCTTTGTTCCTTGAACAAAGAAGGTAGTCGCAAAGCGTCTGACCAGGAAGAAAGCTTACGCGAAAGTGGCACAGCAATTCAGAGGGAGAAGAGCGGGAGTCAAAAGTTTCGAGTTAAAGTTTTGGTTTACAAGTATTTAATTGGGCAAGAGGTATCTGCATTACGCGTCACGTAGAATCGCATGTTAATTTGAGTGATGCAATTTAGACTTAGTGCTTTTTTAAGACAAAGAGAGGAAGTCCCCAAATTAAATAAAAAAATAAAAGAGGTTATAGCCAATTAAAATTAGAAATTTGCTTTCATATTTTTTATCTTATATATTGTAGAAACAATTTAACGTTTGTATAATCTGAGTTCAAAAAAACAAAACATTTATTTTACATATTTTTAAAGATAGTATACTCTGAAACAACATGTTTCATCTGCAAAATCAAAACGATGCTCTTATTTCAAAGCACTACAGCATCACTCGACACACATTTGAAAAAAAAAATATTCGAAGGATTACACAAGAGCTGTTGCCACATAACAAAAGTAATATAGTTACACAATCATGAGGCAATACTTTACACAATAATAAAACAAAAGCACACTTTCGAAAAATAAATAATAATAATAAAAAATAGTAATAATGTAAGATAGTAAAATAATAATAATAATAAAATTCTTATTTCAAAATAAACAAGCAAAAATATTGTCGTGATTACGCAACATCTTCCTCCCTTTCTGAGTTAGTACAAACAACCCAAAACCATATGTTATCCTATTAAAAAGGTCTAGTATATTAGGTTTCTTAACAAGCCATCCTGATGATGTAATTTTCTGTTTTATAAGTTCTAGTCGGTCTGATTGTTTTTCTTAGCGCCGTTACTGTTAGGCTTTTTAGCTAAATTATTTTTGTCGATTTGTATCTCTAGTGGATAAATACACTGAACGGGTCTTATGAAAATTCGGTCTGAGTTTTTAATTTAACTGTTCGAACTCTGCCATCCTGACCAGGAATCCTCTATAATTTTAACCAAAGGCCAATACAAGTGTTCTTTGAAATCATCCCCTATAAAGACTATCTTCCCAATTTCAGGCAACCTAGTTATTTTTCATTTGTGGTTGTTTCATTATTAATTGCCCCAAATATTCTTTTTGGAAACAGTTCCTTAAATCATTAAGAAGTTTTGCGTGGTATTTAATTCTTCTCCAAAAACACTGAGAGTCAATTTTATCTAAATCTGTTACATCCGAAGTACAATTTTGAGTTAAAAACATTGACGGAGTTAAAGGGACGACATCTTCAGAGTTCTCCAAAATATATGTTAAGGGTTGAGAATTTATAACCGACTCACAATCGCAAATTAAGGTTTGCAGTTCTTCTTATGATAAAACTAATTTTCCCAAAGAGCGCCTCAGAAGTTTTTAACAATGCGAACTAGCTGTAGCGATTTCGAGAACAACTCAACGCTCGCAAATTTGAAAGAGTTGGAATTCTTGAACGTAGTGCAACAGACCTCTTCAACACTAGCGGTAAAGAATTCGACTTCTAGTAAATAGACCCACGATCAAGTCCCGCTCATGCGATGCAGCACTTCTCACTAGTGTTAATAGATGGCAACACGAGCGAGCAACTACAGAAGCTTCACCGAACCATGTTAATCGCTACATAGCCGTTCCCACAAACCTCCCCACCAGGAGGCTTTTGGTGGACTGAATTTCCATACTATTCTCTTTATTTTTTCCTCATTCTCTATTATGTCCCAGTTAAGTTTAGACATTTCATTATAAGCACCTAGGAAGTTAGTCCCATTGTCACAGAATAAATGGTTCGTGGTTTGACTATGAATCATCTTAAAGCCAAAAGAAAAGATTCCATTGACAACGATGTCACCAGTTCTAGACGGATAGCCCTGTACACAGCGCATGTGAACAGTGCCATCCAAACCTTTTTAATGTGCTTCAAAAACAACGGATCAGCTAAATCTACTCCCGAAATTTCAAAAGCCCTATAATCTCCCACTTGATCTTCAGGTAGAGGAGTCACTTCACAAGACATCAGTTTTGTTTTATATCATTGACATATGACACGACACATCTTTTTAATTCACTACATACAGTTTTACATTGTTTCAGTATTCAGAATTTTTCTCTTAAAATAGATTGAAGCATTTGAGTTAAAATATGACAATGTTTCTTATAAATTGACTCAATTAACAATGTAGTAAACATACATTTATTCAGTAACAAAATTGGTGCGAAAAATTCAGAATTATCTTTGCGTTCCAATATTCTCGTTTTAACTCTTATAATTTTTTATTATCAATCATTACATCAAGTGGGTTAAGTGCTCCAATATCAAGGAAATTTGAGCTTTGAACCAACCGAATCAAAACCTTTTCAGAATTTACAATTTCAGTAACAGTTAGTTCAGATTCTTTACACAAATTTGATTTCTGCCTACAGTTAGAAATAAAACATAACACCCAACTGGTTATATGAATCATTTTCTCATAATAAACTATTTCTGCATACCAAGGAGTGGTATCCTCTGAAATGTTAACATTACTGAGTTTTATGTTCTTTTTTTCACGTCAGCTTCATTCGACTGACAAAAGATATTGGTAGGCTAAAATTCAGGGCTTTCTCTTAGCCAGTCAGGCCATCTCTTATACCACTCCGAGTTAAGCACTTGCTTAGCACAGCAAACCCGACATAACACATCTGCAGGGTTCACATTACGGGACACATTCCTCCATCATTCTGGTTTTGTCAATGAAGTAATTTCTTTAACCCAATTGGTTACAAAATTCGACCAATTACCAGGATTTCTGATCCACCATAATGTAACTGTAGAATTACACCATAGTTAGATTTATATCAAAACCATTGAGAGCTTTACAAACAGAATATAATAATCAGGATTCAATGCAAAAGCACATTAATTCCAATCTAGGAGTTGTCAAATTCTTTATAGGAGTCATTCTAGATTTTGCTCTTAAGAGAGTGGTTTTTACACACTTCTTGTGAAAATACATCCTGCATAAGCATATTTGCACGCATTGACACAAACATGCAATTCAACTGTTGCAAAGGTTCCAATGAATTGGGGTATTGCCACATTTTTCAACAAAAGTATATCAGATAATCACAGAAAAAAATTTACTCAAATCATGAGGCAATACCTCGTCCCAAGAAAATTTCAATTTCCATGTTTCTTGTAACAAAAGTTTTAGGAGCAAAGTTATTGGTTAAGTATTCCAATTGGAACAAAAATTGATGGTACAATTGACAGACTCAGTCTCTTAGTTATCTTAGTATCGCAAGTTATCATAGTTACGTTTATATTACACCTTAATGTATCACTGTTTAAATTACACAATATTCCTAGAAGAGGTGTGCCCCCAGACTGTACTGTTGTATATTTGGAAGCAACACTGCCTTCCCACCCTGGTAAATTAAATAATCTGCCTCTCGACATAAGACTTTTGGCCTTTTGAATTAAATCTTCTTGTTCCTCAATACTGTAAACACCCATAATACAATTATCTACATAGCATGAATTTTTCAGTTTGTCCGCCACATCTACAAAATCAGATGAACAACTACCCAAAAGATGCTTAATAGAAGCACCAAGCAGATAAGGACTGAAGGAGACCCAAAAAAATTACTCTGAAGTGCCTATACACTATTTCTCCCTCATCACTTGGATAGAAAAATCGCAAGTAATCTCTATCCTTCGGAGAAATTCCTAACTGCAAGAATGCTTTCTCTATGTCTGCACTCAGACCTATAGGAAAAAAATCTCATTCTATATAAAATATCAGAGACTAATGCTATTAAATTAGGTCCTTTCAATAAACACCGATTCAGAGATGGTTTTCCCTTTTAACAAGAAGCATCAAAAACTGATCATATCTTTGTGGTTTTACTATCCATTTTAATAACCGGTTAGTGTGGTAAAAACTGACTTTTTATTGTTTAATCCCTTTTCCACAAAAACTGTAATTCTAAATAATTCTAGGTATTCATCAGTTAATAATTTACCAATGACATCTGGGCCTATCAATAAATCAATTTCAATTTCATCACAAAATGTGTCACTGACCTCAATTTTCATGATCTTCAATTCCTCTATAATTTGAGCATCCTTAATTGTTGGGACAAATAAGCATATACTTTTTCTCTGAAAAAACTTCAAAACAACACCTAAAATTGTTACCTAAACTGCTTATGTCAACAGCAAAATAGAATGGGTTACGGGTTCCGTTTCTCCCCCCCCCCAAACAAACTACTAATTACTTTCTCCTGTCGAATAGGATCAGCTTTCATTCGCTTCATAATATTCTCCCCAGTGTAGGCTCGTTGGGATCCAAAATCCTATTATTAGAAAGCGAAATATCCACCTTAGAGTCATTTTATTTTACAGAATTAACATTCTCAGAGACATAAATTTTACCTGATCACAACTGCAAATGGGGCATTTAATACTGGCTTTACATCATTTTTTTTGTTTAATGATCATTTCTTAAACAGGAGAAAAAATACTTTTCTTTTGTAAAATTTGCCTCTTTTCATTTAAGGCTCATAGTTTCAGCTTTAAAACACTTACCACTCTCTGAGGTTTACCACAGAATATACAAACATTTTGCTTATCTTTACTAGTTTTGCTTGTACTTAACAACGCAGCAGCTGTTGCTAAATCTTAATTACCTGATATAACATTTTTATTAACATGTCTAATACAATAAGTAAATCCTGACTGAGCTAATCGAATAATTTCTTTCGATTCTCCTTCACGCCTTAAAAAACACATTAGTTTTTCAAGTGTTCTTTCAGAACTCTTTTCTTGTCCTTGTTTGGAAGTTCTACTCCTCTCACAGGCACGTAGAATATTCTCAGGTAGGCATGACTCTATTAAAGGTCCCAAGAAATCAGCAAACTTTTCCTTGGTGCGTCCTAAGCTTTCCAGTGCTCATAATTTACTTTCTGTGCTATCATAAACTACTCCTAAGTCCGACAGCATTTTGTCTCTTGCATCATTCTTCGTAACAAGCCCAAGCAAATCTCGTACATAGATCTGCACCAGAAGGTCTTCTCTTCTAAATCTTTCCTTGAGCAGTTCTATAGTTTTGGGGTAATTCACGGCAGTAACAGGGAAACTGTTCAAAAAGTTCAGCTGCCTTGCAGCCAGGTACTGCACTCTGAACAAGTACAAAAACTTATCTTCCGGAACAATATCTGCATCTTCATGAATTTTGGAGAACTAGCTACAAAAGCGTAAAAATTCTCTTGCATCTCCAGAGAATGTTTTCAGTTCAAGTTTAGGAAGTTTGAACTTCCTGTTTTTATTTTCTTTAGCATCCAAAATTGAAACCAAAGCAATATTTGTAGCAACATTCATCAAATTCAACTGTTCGATTTTATTCTGAGGTTTCACCTTTAATGCTGTAAAGGAATCTCTGTATCCTTCAGCCATATTAAATTTATTCTCAAAATCAGCTTTCTTGGTTTGTTCAAAAACACTGCTTTGAGTACTGTCCAAGGGTTCAAATTTATCAATCAGTTGCCCCAACAACACTTGTAATCTCTCAGGATCGGTACAAGTAGGCAGTTCTTCATTCACAATTTTTGTAGTTGATGTAAACGAAGTACGTTCACTCTTATGTTTTGCTTTTAAGAATTCCATTTTAACAAAATGCCTAAATCAAAACTGCTCGAAATCACACTAACAAATGCCACGCTTTTATGTTGAAACAAAATAACGTTTGTATAATCCAAGTTCAAAAATACAAAACATTTATTTTACATATTTTTAAAGAAAGAATGCTCTGAAACAACATGTTTCATCTGCAAAATCAAAACGATGTTCTCACTTCAAAGCATTACAGCATCACTCTTGGCACACACCCCCCCCCAAAACAAATTAAAGGATTACAAAAGATTTGTTGCCACGCAAGAAAAGAAATACAGTTATAAAATCATGAGGCAATACTTTACATAAAAATAAAACAAAAACACACTTTTGAAAAATAAGCAATAACAATAAAAAGCAGTAATAATGTAAAATAATAACAAACAAATTCTTCTTATTTCAAAATAAACAAATAAAAATATTGTCTTGATTACACAACATATATAAATACAGACAAAAAGTAGTAAATTTAGAACCAAAACTACAAAGAAATGAAAAATAAAACCAGTACAATCCCTAAATCTCCCAATAAAAATATAAAAAGACCCTATCAACTCAATGTTTTTAAACCGAAGAAAGGAAACACACGAACAGCGTAAGAATATATGTTTATTATGTGTAATGCAGCAAAAATCAAGAAATAAGAACAAAACCAGATGATCGCCATCAAAGAGGATGTTCGAAATTACATTCGAAGTGTATTCTCAACACGGGATGGGCAGGAGTGGTCAGTGCATTGGCCAGGAAGATTGCCAGAAATCACTTGCATTGACTACTTCATCTCGGAGTACGCCAAGACACTGGTGTACGAAATCCCCATTAGAAGTGCTCAGGAACTTGTTGCGCACATCAGGACATTTGCTGGGGAAGTCTGTGACATTCCCGGTATCTTCCATGTGCCAGAGCTGTGAGGCCTGCAACAAGGTCCGGGGGTCAGAATTTTGAACATCATCTTTGATGACGATTGTTGTCTATTTTTGTTCTTATTTCTTAATTTTTACTATATTAAGCATGATAAACATGCTTCCTCACTATGTTCATGTTCTTCCTTTCTTGTGTTTTGTGTTGTCACTACCACACCCGGAAAGCCTTTCACCATGCACTGCCATGTGACTTTCCATCATCTAGGTACACTCTCTTTCTTGAAAGTTTCCTGAAACTCCCTGTACATACTGGACATCAAAATTAAAAGATAATGACAAAAATAAAATGTAATTAATAGTTAATCAAAAATTAGTAATATAAATTTGTACAAAAGCATTTGTTAGAATAAAAAACTCTGAAAGCAAATATACTCTAACAAAAAGTACTTTTCGTTCGCCACACACTATCCAAAGCCAAAAATGAATAATACTTAAAACTAAAGATATCTACCAGACATTTGCAGGTTTAAAACATAACATACTTTGCTAATAAAAACTTCTTTCACTTATTCACAGTATAGGACAATCTAGAAAAAATAACATACTGTCAGAACTTACCTGGGCACTGTGGAGACGGTCCTAGGGAAGAAAAGAAAAAACACGAACAAACTTGCTTCATTTACTAACACTTATAATTCCAACACAACACAGTACAATTACATACTTAAACAGAATTACAGTTATCATCCTCTTGAGGGACTTTTCTGCTGTCCCTAAAAAATTAAAATACATTGGGTTATAGTATATTTAAGGGTGTCCCTTGGATTATCGCTAGATTGTTTCATTTATGGTAACCTGAGTAGTTGAATGGTACGGAAACCTTATTATGACGTAATTGGTTAATTGGTTGTGTGATTGCGGTGAATGTGAATGATGGGAAAAGATTTGCAAGGGATCGACTGTGTTGGATGTTGGTTAGGAAGTACGTTGCTTATTTTATGGTTTACACGGTAAAATGTCCGAATGTGATAAGATTCATTTGAATTTCTGTACAATTTGGTCTGAAAGGGAAAAAAACATTAATTGACTGGTGTGTAAAGGAAGGTTTGTCAGGACTTAGTGTTCTGTGCATCCTTTTTGGAAACATGTTAAATTCTGTAAAAGGTACTTAACCTTGAGTATTCAGTCCTGAACTGGAACAGGGAGCGGAAGGTACGCTATGTTCTGATGTATCTGCTGGGCTGGATAATAACTGCACGTGAAGGGATTTGAAATCCTCTTTTATTCAATCACTATTAAATACAAACTTCCCAACTCGGGAGAGATACAGAACGTAAAAGACCGCTCTTTGGTCGAACTTAACAATCAAATAAATTAAAATAAATACCTAAATAGAAATTAAATTAAACTTTGCTTCGCAGAGCAATTCGCGGAAGTTGGCCTCTATCTAAAAGGGTGCGTAGCAAGATATACTAAATACTACCGCACTTTAATTTATTTTACAATGCAATCACGTAGTAAGCACTATGGCTTATAAAATTTAAGCTGCTAACTGGTCAGACGAACGTTGAGCGGCGTGACCATGATCTGAGGCTAAGCTCTCACACACCGAGAGGTTTCTACCTCTGGCTTAAATAGTGCTTGGCCATACTTCAAAATTAGCATAAGCTAAAAATGCGCGCTTCTTCTGACAGGAAGTTGAAACAGAGAGGAGATAGAAAAGATTTAAATTAAAATAAAACTTGGTTAGTTTAACTAAAACCTTACAGGTTTACTTAGTAGCCATTATAAGTGACCTGTTTGTAGGAAAGAAATGCGTATGGTCGAATGTCGAAAGATATTTTTTACTCTTATTTTTGTGAATTTATGTGGCGATGCCAGTATACAGATTCTATCTGAGATAATTTTAGGAAGTTTTGGTATATTGTTAAGGAATTTTGTTTGACTGAAGACACGGAAATTTCTAAATAAGGTAAGTAGATATCTCCTTTGTGTAATGCTAAGATGAATTTCCTTTTTTATGTTATTTCATTGTTTCATTTAAAATGTTGTTTATTGAGGTTATATATTTTTTGTTTGGCTCCAGTGTAGAATCGGCTGCTGCTTTGATTTTTTTAAGTGAAACTATATCAATGTATACATGAACAAAGTCAAGGGAGTGCACAATGTAAAGTTTGTGTAACTCTCCGATTTTTTTTTTAAGTGAAAATAGGTCAATGTGTACATGGATTAAGTTTGTGCAATTCTTTGACTTGTTATTTTGGGTTTGTGTAGCGGCGATTTTTGTCGCAAAAATAAAGCCCTTGCACTATTTCTGATTAAACTATTCCACTATACAAAGCCAAAATAACAAATCAAAGAATTGCACAAACTCAGTGTCCATGTATGCCAAAAATCGCCAAGGGGCACCCAAAAATATATTTTTATCATACATTGCTCTGCTGACATCACAAAGGGATATCCCCCCCTTCCTTTTTTTTTTCGAAAGCCAATGCCATCTATATGTTTTTATTCAAAATACAAAATTAGCTTTGCGAACAAGGTAAAAATAAAAATATTATAACACCTTTACGAAAAATAATTATATAAAATTTTAAAAATGTAAAAAAATACAATTTAAAAGTCCTTTTCATCATACAGTTCTAAATCTAAACATGGTTGATCAATTTCACAACATTTCCCCCTTTTGATTTTCAGATGTAAAGTCAAAAATCAAATAATACTATCTTTAGTTCAGAAATATACCTCTAGAGGGCAGAGTTTTCGCACAGGGTGGGTACATATGACATTTCTAGTTTTCACTTTTACAACTCTTACATGCCATTTCGGCCTATACGGAGTTCTTGGACACGAACGACTAGCCAGTTAACACTTTTGAGTTTATTACAACCTACTAATGCAATGTCTCCAACTTTTAATTCTTCTAGTCTTTCTCTCCATGTTTTTGCGCTAACTGTCCATGGTAATCCTTGCAAAAACGATTTCAAAACTGTTCTTGTAGCTCTCGGCAAAAATGCTGATGAACCAGAATGAAATGTTGATGAATTTACCTCAGTTTAACATATCTAAATCTGCTGTACCAGAAATTTTAATTCTCTGAAAGAGCATGGAATGCATTAATGGTACAAAGTCCCTAGAGTCATTTGAGATAAAAGTGAGTGGTCTACAGTTAATTAATGGCTTCAATCTCACAGATAATGGTAAAAAACTCCTCATAATTAACTGAAGCTTGGCCTAAGACTTTCACAAACAAATTCTTGGTGGTGCACACTAGACGCTCCCACCATCCACCGCACTAAGCAGCACTGGGCAGAATGAATTTCCAGATGATGAGATTCAAATTTCCAAAGTAGTTACTTTTTGCCAGTCGACTTTTCTCAGTAACACTGATATACCTATGAAATTCATCCCATTGTGTGAGTAAATTATAGAGGGTCAACCTCTTCAGGCTATGAAACAATGAAATGCTTGAGTGAAGTATTCTGTACTTAGAATGTCACCAGTTCCAGAAGTATACACCGATACAAGCACATGTAAACAATGCTACCTAGGTTTCTTTTTATTTTTGAGAATCAGAGTGCCATATAAATCTACGACAGTAACTTCAAATGCCAAAGCATCCTGAACATGTCCAGTGGTAAATGAATGCATGCCGTAGTTGGAGGTTTAGCTGAAAATCTTTTACATCGGACACACTGCTTTACAAGTGATCTAATTCAGCATCTTGCAACAACGACCCAGAATTCTTCTCAAATTATAATAGTTAGTGCTGGTATGCTGTCATAAGAATACTTTAAACGGTAATCTGATTAAACAGTCAAAGATATAACACTTAGAAGGTAATAAAATTCCGTAGTGCAATGCATAAGAATAATCTTGTTCAGTGATTTTTCTGTTTTTACTCTTCTTATGCCACTCTGATCTCCCACGGTCAAAAGACCTTTGATGGAGTCTCCAGTCTCTGAAAAACTCTCTAAACAAGTGAAAAAACAAGTGAAAGAAGTATAATTTTAGATTCCTGGATCTCAAAAGCTCACAGAAAAGGCTCTGAATTTACAATCTTCTTTTGACAATTTTTGATAAATCTCTTTTCACATCTCTTCTGATTTTTGAAAAATTAGAGAACTTCTCATACCACTTAATATCAGCAGCATTTGAAGTTACACTAAGATTTTCATTTAAATTTATTCCTCTCCTGCACTCTGACAAAAAACTATAATTTCATTTGGCCTCTAATGATGGCCAACTATCTCTAGGGCCTTTGAGCCAAACAGGGCCTCTCCACCAATCTAAATTGGAAAATTAAAGAGGGGAACAACAACGGGAAGGTAAATCTCCAGGGTTAAAATGGCCCAATACATATGATAACTAATCTGCTTTTGTGAAACTGCAAACTTCCTTAACGTGACTGCCCACAAACAGCCCTCATGCATCATTCCTTTGAATCCAATATATGACCAAGGTGGAAGCGGTCGAGAAATATTTTGGGATGTCATCTAATGTAAAGGTTTCTGTCTTATAGTTAGAAAGGCACACACCATAAGTTCTAGGTGTGGAATGGTAATTTCTTTTAAAGGTGCAACTCTCAACTTAACCACTACAAAAGTAATATTTCCTCTTCAGTTTCACACCTCAAAGAAAGTACGGTTACATAAGAATGCTGGCTAGCATCACAAAATACATGAAGTGACCAGGAACTTCTACCTCCAAACCCCATATGTTGCAGTATTCTCAACTCATTCAGAATGTGAAATTTATCATACCATTTCAAAAATTTACTTTTAATACTCTCTGGTAAGGGAGTATCCCAGTCTACTTTTATCGTCCAAATTTCCAGCAAGTAATAAAACAGGTGTCAAGAAACCCAAAGGATCAAACATCGTCTACATTAATAAAATCTCTCTTTTAGATAAGTTTTCTGAAATCAATACAGTTTTAATTTCAATACAAAGATTAGCTTCTTTGTCCCACATAATACCTCAAACTGGTAAAGGATTCTCCAGTGAGAGTTTTCTGCTCAAATTTCTTGGAACTAACACAATATCTTTCTCTACTAGGCAGTAGGTCCACATACATTAAGTCCATTTTTGCTTCAGCAAATACTTCAGTTGAATACTTGACAAAACCCACAAGCTCCATTTCGTTGTCTATCAAAGTTATGCAATTATCAATATATAACAATCTATCTAACTTATGAGCAATAAAACTTTGTTCTTCAAATACTTGTGACAAATGCACAGAAATAACTGTCCCCAACAGATAAGGACTAGACTTTACCCCAAACACTATCCTTGTATGGTGCAGAACCTTCACCACATTACCTATCAAAATATCCCTATCCTCTTTTTGTAACTCTAGCTGTAGAAATGCTTGTCGGATATCAGACATAATGCTAACACATTTTTCTCTAAATCTCAACAAAACGTAAGATATATCTATTAAATCCGGCCATTTCATTTAACAACCATTAAGGGAGGGCGATCTACTAGCTCTACATGATGTATCAAAAACATGTCTTATCTTAGTTGAGACACTACCTGGTTTAAATACTGGGTGATGCAGTAAATAGTACCCCTTAGAATTCAGTTCATTATCTGGTACTATTTCAATTATACCCTACATCCATTCCTTAAAAATTCTATCAGAGTTTTTATATTTATGCCAAAAAAGTTTTCAGGTAATATTAAATAATCTTCTTTCTGCTACATAGCAATTTGAGGATAATTCTACGTCATATCCTAACCTAAGTAACCCTACACAATAACAACACTCTTTGTTTCAAGTAAGAGATTTCAGAAAGTGTTCATAGGCAATTTCATCCTCAGCAGCATTAGTTAAGTCTTGATGAGCATCTAAAATTTCGATCATGCTTCAGCTTTGTGCACAAGTTGAGTTGACCATCACCTCAAGATTTTAAGGTTATGGACAACTAAACTTGTGCACAAAGCTGAAGCATTTTTATCTTTGTGAATACAATCATCAGATGCATCACAAACTGCCCAACCTAATTTTGTACAAACTGCTGGCAACCCTCCTTTCAATTGTTTTATTTGGCCTGTAAGAATTTTCTTATAAATATCACTACCAATGAGCATTTTAATTTTTGGGACAGTCTGTTGCCAAATCTGACAACAAAATGCTATTCCGTTCTGACTCTTTTCAATGTCGGACCCCTAGGCACCCAAGATATCTCCATATATTATATTCTGATCTAAAAACTCAAATTAAAGATTCAAATATTTACGAGGACTGGCTGAACATAATTTTACTTGATATTTGTCATGCAAATCTGGTTCAGTTCTGGTACCCCCAAATAAAGTAACAGCAACATTTTTCTTGGAGATGGTGGGTAACCCTAATTCTATGGCTAATGATTCCAAAACATATAATTCTCAGAACTACAATCTAAGAGTACTCCAACATTTTTAGAGCCTTTGACATCAGCTTTTCTTACCCACAAAGTCATTCAAGCTATTTCCGCCTGGCAGTAGCCACATGTAAGTTAGGAGGTTCTAGCTTGTTATTAAATTCTGGACAGAAAATAACTGAATGTGGTTTACCACAAGCAAAACACCTAAGAAACTGTTTACAGAACTTAGCTATATGATTTGATTTTAAATATTTTAAACAATTTTTTCCCTTTAACTTTAGTCATTACAACCATCGGAATAGTTTTTACTATCATGCATTTTATTACAAAAAAACACAAACACGATCCTCAGTTGTAAGAAAACCAGTGGCAGTAGGGATGCATAATAGTTTCTGAAAAACAATGCATTTCCACAAATGTGATTTATTTCCTATTAAATTTAGGTACTTTGTGATTAACCCGTCGACCATTTCGCCAAACCCGATATTATCGCCAAAAGGTAGCTTCTGCGGCAATAGCCACAAATAACTGTGTAATCCTGAACTACACTGGTGTGCAAAATTTAAGGACGAAGTCGAAAAATTAGCATATCAGATGAACGAAGATGCAGAGTGGACAGAAAGACCAATCAGGAGATTAAGTAAGGTGATGTACGGTAGCACATGCGCAGATATGCAGGTAGACGTAATGGGGGAGAGTCTGAGTAGTATAAAGCATGTTGTCGGTGTAAGATCAGTATTTCTGGCAAAGAGATTGCACGCCGTATAGCAGTTAAAATCACAAAGAGTTGCTGCCTCAGCGAGAAATGGTGAATAATCAATCTGCTAGATGACATCCGGATGCTTTTACCCGAGGTCGAATCATTAGGAAGTTGGAGGAAGGCCGCAGTGTGACAAGTGTGGCTGCAGAGTACGGAATTGCTCACAGCATCGTTTCACGACTTTGGAGACAATTTCAAACTACAGGAACAGCTATCCCGGGGGTTTAGTAGTAGTCGTTCACGAGGAACCACACCCGCAGATGACCAGTATATTGCCTTACAGGCCAGAAGAAACAGGCGGCAGACAGCGGGAGAAATCGCTAGACACACAACACAGGCGACTGGACAACCGATATCGCGTTTTACCGTGGCCAGAAGACTGCACGGTGGTGGTCTGTTTGCACGACGCCCTGTACGGTGTGTACCTCTAACGCCTGCCCATCGGAGAAGGCGTTCTCTGTGGTGCCGGGAACACCGGAATTGGAGAGACAATGAATGGGTACGAGTACTCTTTACAGATGAGAGCAGATTCAGTCTGAGCAGCGATTCTCATCGCATACTCATCTGGAGATTACAGGGAAGCCGCAATCATCCCTCGAACATCATTGAAAGGGACAGGTATGGAGGTGACGGTGTTCTCGTTTGGGGAGGCATCATGCTTGGTAGTCGTACAGACCTTCACAACTTCGACGCAGGTTCAGTCAACGGGACCCGTTATTGTAACGAGATTCTTCTTCCATATGTGCGTCTATGAGACGCTATGGGTCCGCAGTTCCTTTTTATGGACGACAATGCACCATGTCATTGCACAGTAGCTGCCAAACAGCTCTTAGAGAGTGAGGATATTGAACGTATGGATTGGCTGGCACGATCTCCGGATCTCAATCCCATCGAGCATGTATAGATTTTCTAGGCAGACGCTTGGCAGCTCATACCTTACCACCAGTAACGATTCCGGAGCTTCGATTGGCGCTGCAGGACGAATGGGCAGCAATGCCTCATCAACTCATTGACACCCTCATTCTCAGCATGGGCACACGCTGTGAAACCAGCCTAGCAGTCACGGGAGATCATGTCCCCTATTAAAGACCGGATGTTTCTTGCTGGACACCCATCACAGAGATGTTTTGGCCTTCAGTCACATTGCGCTCCATGCTACTTTTTCAATAAAGCTTCTTTTTATCCCTGATTTCTCTTTTAGTAAGTGTTGCTTACATTACTAATGTCCTTTCGTATTGGGGATCTTACGGTATTAAATGTGTTGATTTGGAAAGCTTTTGTACACAGTTATTTTGAAAAAACAGTCTCGTCTTTAATTTTTGCACACCAGTGTATGTGAGTTAGTTTTCTTTAGTGTGTTGAAATATACTGCTTTCAGTTTTCTTTAGTGTGTTGAAATATACTGCTTTTTTTTCACTCTACTGCAAAATGATTCGAATTTGGGGTTTGCCTAGCACCGAAGAGAGTGCAGTGGCATATTTTCAAGAGTATGGAATCATTTCTTCTAAGAAAATGTGCATTAATGGCCACAATATGGCATTGTATATCATAACTGATAGGCAGTGGTTGTGCAATGTAAAGGGGTGCGATAAATGAGTAGCTACTCGAAAATGTGCTTGGTTGGAGGGCTGAAAACTTCTGTTTCTGACTGCCCTACAGTTTATTTACTGATGGTCGCAAGAATTAACATCAATTGAATGGGAAGAAAAACAGCTGGATTTAACAGGAAAGACAACTGTTAATTATAACAATTATATGAGGGAAGTGTGCACTTAATAGCCTTCTACAATGTGATTCAAAACAAATAGTTGGTCTAAACAAAATTTCAGAGATAGATAAGAGCCTTTTTACAAAGCGCAAAAACCAAATTGGTCGCATTCTTCCAGAACAATGGATATTTGTGAGCCTCCACAGAAAGACCAACGAGTGTTTCATCGTAAAGGTTCTCAATTAAAATGCAATCACTCTAATGGTTGAAATTCGGAACAACATTGCAGAAGGAATTAAAATTTTCTCAGACTCGGGGAAAAGTTACAAAACTGATGAATTGGATTGGAGCAGGATTCCAACACTTTAAAGTGAATCGTTGATATAATTTTGAGGATCCTGAAACTGGTACACACACACACACACAAAATATAGAACGATTGCGAGGTCTGGCAAAATGGAGAAACAAGAATCACCGCAGAACTATCCGAAAACACTAGGATTTGTATTCAAATGAATTTATGTAGCAGAGAGTGCACAAGGATAATGACTTGTTTGACTGCGCTTTAAAAGCTATCAAGGAGTTTTAGATGCCGAAATTATTTTATAATAATATATATTATAATAATATATACGGTTAGATTCAAGAATAATTCAATGTGTAATTATAAAAAAAATACAGGTTTTTACTTTGTTTTGATTCTTTTTATTACACTTTTTTATTATGTATTATAACACTTAATTTTTTTTTTCGTTATTATTACAATATAAGTCCAGAAATCCGCAATGGTTGGGACCAGAGGTTGTGTAGATTTTAGGATTTTGCGGATTTCAGGACAGAAAAGATAAATCATAATATTCAGACCAAAAGTGCAAAATAAATAGCCATATCAGATACATCTAATAATATTATTATATATAATACAATAATATACATTATTAATTATATGCATTAAATTATTATACATATATTTATTATATTATATTATTCATTTATATTAGTGATAACAGGAATATTTTAAAGCATTAAAAATATATACAATAAGGACATACAAAAATATGTGATATTAATAAAAGCGTAAAATATTTCATTTT
>KL821135.1:0-18322 GCA_000611955.2 Stegodyphus mimosarum | reverse complement strand
AAGCAAGCTTTGCTGTACTTTAGACTGGCGGTTATCATGGGCATTGCTTGGTTCGCTAAACTTTTGGCTATTATGATTAACGTTGTATGGCTATGGTATGTTTTCGCCGCACTGAACGTCTTTCAAGGGCTGTTCATATTCCTGGCTTTCACCTGCACGAAGAAAGTGAAAAATCACTTAATGTCACGTCTCTTCGGAAAACGGAAAAACTCAGAGCCTGCTTTAAATCCGACTTTTCAATCTTATTGCTATTATGCTAACTCTATCGAAAAGGATCTGGATAAGATTGTAGATAGTGACAAACAGAAACCATCTATAGATACTATAGTAATACACATTTGATTAAAGGTATCAAAACTGAAACCTCGTGATGCTTCTGATACCAAAGATATTTCATCTTTCGCGATAATGCCATAATTTATGCACAATCTCAATCATAGTTAACTTCATTTACGTACGAATATTACAATGCATTTTTATTTATTGCCATTTCACAATGTATATTAGTAGTGTTATGAAGTTATTTGTGTTTTTTAATCATTTTCTCATTTTAAAAATTTTTTGTTTATATTAATACAGTTTTGAATTCTGTAAATAATGCACCTCTCATGACTTTTCTGTTAAAATAAAGATAATTTTTCAATTGAATGGTGATCTTCTAAGATGTTGTTGGTCTAATTCTGTAAGAACTTTGCTTTCCGCTGCGAAGATGTTTGAAAGCGAAGTAGGAAAGAACACTGAGGTAAGTAATAGTAATTCACGGTAATTTATTGTTGACTACAATTTTGTAAGGTTTTTAAACCTCTTAACAAATTACCTTATTATCTTTATTGTCATTTCTGCTTTTGATAGTAAAATCTTGATTGTTATGATTTTGCTATTAAAATGAAGACAGTTTCCAACTGAACTGTGACCTTCTAAGATATTGTTAGTCCAATTCTGCAACTATTTTTGTTTTTAAACTGTGTCCAAGTAATTTCCGCTATTATCAGCTGTTAAAGTAGAAGAGCTGTAATTTACGTAATAGTTCACTGAGGTAAATAACAGTTATTCACGTAATTTTCTGCTGAGTATATAAGGTATTTCTCACGCCTTCTTAGCATGCCTTCGTGGTATAGTGGTCAGCGTATTTGAAAAGTCGGTGGTTCGAGTCCTGGCGAGGGCATTGCTCACTTTTCACATCTCTTGCTTCCAAAAAAAAAGAGAGAGAGCTATTGTCTCTACAAGTAAAGCTTTTTAAGATTTTAGATTTTATTTTTGCTAACCCGTTAGCTTATCATTTTTATCTTTATTGCCATTCTTACTTTCGCCAGCTACTACCAGGATGCAAATTGGCTAAAGTATATAAGAAGAGAACTCTTAAAATTACGGTAGGCTTCTGGCAGCGACTGTTAATCTTCTCCGATCAAGTTCGCTCATCTGTTAAACTTACCCGAATTCGCATCATCCTTTGTTAACCGTGTTTTGCTCGCGGGATTAGAGGGCCTTGTTGTGTCGCGAATTCTATGCCCCAAAATTTAAGTGTTTTTTATCATTTAAGTAATCAATTATTTAAGTATTTTATTTGTATTTGTATTTGATTTTTTTAAATTTGAAATTGTGAAGAGCGTAATGAATATATATATATTCTTGTAAAGAGTGTATTTAAAATCTTTAGGCAATTATTTTTCCTTCAACGGTTCAATTTTCTAACGCAGAAAGGGGAGCGCCTTTTAACGGATGTAACATCTGTGAGAATAGCCTTTTAAGATGACAGTTGCAACTTTGGGCAGTATATCGTCGTTCCCTTGTCTTTGTTACCAAGCAGTAAAAGTGGTTGTCGTAATTGGCTCCCCTCTATTCTTTTACCATTTTAGCTGTGGGAATGTTGCTTTGCTTATAGTTTCGGAAGAAAGGGAAAGGTTGTAATTGGATCTTGAAGGGGCAGTTTTTGTTGTTTCTCCTTAGAATTTTCGCTTGTTAGCAAGGGGGGTCGAATTTTTAGTTTCCAGTTTTCGCAGGTGCTACTGTAGACAATGACTTAATTTTGATTCGTTTGGGGGTTTGAATTTGTCATGTTAAATTATATTGAAAAGTCTCAGATTGGCAAGAATTTAATTTTATGTGTAACTTTTGGACTAGTAATTGTGAGTGGGTGGAGAAACCGACTTTTCCTCGGTTGTTGCGCGAGTTTTGAAGTCAGTTTTTTGGAGAGAGTTTTTGAGTTGGATACAGAGAAAAGAATTAGCAGAGAGGGCTTTTGGCCCTGCGGCCAAGCTTCCCTTACGGGCGGCTTGCGCTTGCGTTCTGCGGACGTACTCGGCTTTTAGCTGAAGAGATTTGCGATGATGCGGCTGTGTTCGCCGGAATTTTAGGAGATAAGTTTGATACAGAGAAGAGAATTAGCAGAGAGGGCTTTTTGCCCTGCGGCCGAGCTTTTACCCTTGCTATCCTGCGCCGGAAAGACCGATTCAAGTTTTGAAGATGCGATGAACTGAGAATTTTCCGGAAACTGATGCGAGATGTAGAGCGCATAGTACGATCTTTTCCGAGCCTCTCTCCAAGGGGCTTTTACTGCGAATTGGAGATTTTCTGCCGGTTCTGGTTGGAAGATTTTAGGAAGTTTCCAGAAGCTTTCCTGATAAAGAATTTTGATGCATTCGTGTTGGATGACAAGAGCTTTGCACAAAAATATCGCATCATCTCAATTTGCTTATCGTTCTTCCTTGAACTGTAGTTGACGCATTGTGACAGTAACATGATCCTCACTAGGCAAAGTTGTTTTCGAACTGTGAGTGAAATATTTTAATTATTCTTGGCTCTGTCTCTATTTATTTGTGAAGGATTAAGATCCTTTTTTTCTTACCTAATTAGTGAATTATCTTATATTTTATTGGCACTTTTAGTAGTTGTCTTAGTTAAATCTTGCGTAACGGGTAAAAAAAGCATTAGATAATAGATAAAAATTATGTGTCTTGGAAGAATTGGTAATTATGTGCCTTGAATAGTCTTGGAATAGAAGTTATTTTCAAAAATAAGAAGTTTATGTTAATTGTAATTTATATAGTAGTTTGTGTGAAATCCAGTTTAAATGATTCATTTAATGTTCCAGTTATTCTAAGTAACCGTTATTATATTAAAATTCAAAAATTTTATCTTGATAAATGACTCTTTGGAGAAATTTAATATAGAATATTAATTGCATTTGTATGTAAGGGTAGTCTGGCCAGCTCTCCCATAAATTTATCCCAGATATTAATAAATGAGTGTGATTTTATATTATTTCTTGCATTTGTTTTTTTGTGTGTTACGTAGTTGGTCTGTTCAGTCACTCCATTTGTTTGAGCCGTGAGGCTTTTAAAAAAACATGGAGATTTTGCTTGGGGTTATTGAAAAATTTTATGCATTTTAGGGTACCCACAACGCGCCCTGTTGTTTTTAGCAAATATATACTAACCACATTTTTATTGAATATTAGAATGTTTGTTTTAGGTGCCAGGATAGTTAAAACTATTTCTTGATTTTTAGTAATGGAACTGATTGATTGGTGTTTGAATTTTTATTCTTTGGTACTTATGAGGTGTTTTATGAATTTGAACATGTGCTCTTGAGTGAATATGTAAATTGAGTGAATTATAGAAATATTTTGGTTGAGATATAGCATTCAGTTCTACCGAGTACCAGAGAAGATTTATTCCTTCTTGTGTTTTTAGGTTAAGCTTTATTAAGATGAATTTGCCTTGCTTTGGGTCAGTTAATTTATTTAAGAAAACGTTATATTTAATATTATTTGAGATTGTCCAGTCACTCAGTTCCTTCCTCCTTTCTAACTAATTCATTATAGTTAGTTATTTTTTTAAAGTTTGACACGGCACTAAGAGAGGTTGAGTATGAATTAAATTAAAAAAAATTAATAGTTAACCACTTATTCATGATTCTTTGAATGTGTTTCAAGATAAAATTTGTAATGACTTTTAGGTGCCAGGAAAGTTAGAACTAGTGCTTGATTTCTTCGTAGTGGAACTGATTGATTGATGGTTGGATATTTCTTCTCTGGTGCTTATGAGGTTTTGATTGATGAATTTGTTATTCTTGAGTTTATTTAAGAAAAAAATGAGTGAATTTTAGAAATGTTTTGGTTGAAATAGTATTTTATTCTACCGAGTACCAGAGAAGATTTATTCCTTCTTGTGGTTTTAGGTTAAGTCTTATTAAGATGAATTTGCTTTGTTTTGCTTTGTGTCAGTCAATTGACTTAAGAAAAAGTATAATTAGATATTATTTTGAGTCAGATCAATCAGTCAGTTCCTTCCTTAACTTTAAAACGAGTTAATTTTAGTAAGTTATTTATGTTTAGTTTTAGTTTGTTACGGCACCAGTCAGAGTAGAGTGAGGTCAGTTTTAAAAAGATAAAAAAGTTAAAAGTTAATCAGTAAAATTTAAGCTATTTAACAATGGCGCCGTGAATTCGCGACTGACAGACCACAAAGAATATGTTATTTTGAATTTTTATTATATGCATTTTCTATATTATATTGTATCTTGTGTGAATATTATGTTTTCGAATATAAGTAATGAAATGCTTTGCGCTCATTTAGATATTTGACCCATTTATCACTTAATTTGAAGAATTTGAGAATTGAATTTTTGTTAATGAGTTCATTTTGATGATTGCATTAAGTAATTGTTTTGGAAATTTCTAATTTTAATGAGTTGATGAATTGACTTAAGGTTAGAGCAGTATTTATGTGGTCAAGAAAGAGTGATTTTTTTAATTGCCTGAAGTATGTTAATAAATTTATGTAATTTGTGCCTATGAAGATGAGTTAAAATTTGGGTTTTGATTTTGTTTTTGGAAAAACTAATTTGTTAGTATCTTAAAGTTAATTTTGGTTAGGTTTGTAAAGTTACGCGGGAACAGTGATAGTTAGCTTAGAGATTCATTGAATTTTTTTTGGAAGTTAGTTTTCAGCTGGAGTGAAGTTTCTGTTTAGGTTTTATGAGTAATTGAATTTCTACCTATTTTGTGAAGAGGTATTGTTGTCTGAGAAAAGTGTGTAAACAGTAGAAATGTAGTGTTTTACAAGTACTTAAAATTGGGAATTTATGAGAATTTTTGTGGCAGTTTGTTTTTGTGAGAAATTTTGTGACAAGTTAGAATTTGTTGTGGTGTAATTTATGAAATGAGGATAATTACTCTTCTGCACTTTTTGTACAGGCATTCAAGTGGTTATGTTACAGTAACCTTGAGGCTAACCTTGAACACAAGTTTTGGAATCTGTTTTAATTAGATTTTTGTTTTAATCAGGCTATTACAGATCCTGGAACATTTCCATAATATGTAAACCGTTTCTTCAAAGTGAATGCACGATGCAAATATCGAAAACTAAACGCAGAGGTAATCATTATATTTGCGAATGTCTAATCACATTGACAATGAGAAGAAAGCTCTTCAGTAAAATCTCTTCAACGTTAGTATATATAGTAGATTAACGGAGTTCCTTACAAAAGCAGATGATATTATTATATATTTGTAACAAATGAAGTATTAACTCCTAACGTTATTTTGCCGAAAATGTTTTAATGAGTGTGTTTTGCGAAGTTTTGTTTATTTAGGTTGCGCAGTTTTTTTCTATTATAATATTTTTATGATTTTATTTTCGTCAGTGTATGCTGATTCTAAGTGTCATTATTTTTATGATTAATTTCATAGCATTAAGATTTATTGTAAATGTTGTTATTTTCCATGTTGCAAATTCGGCATTTTGGTGATGCTATTGCAGTTTTTTCCCTCAACGGACAAGTTTTACTTTATATTTCGAGAAAATGACCTTTTTCGCCTCAATGCCTGAATTACTAGATTTTAGCTTTAGCTGGGCAGGTCTTAATTTTCCTTAGTTAAGGTCACTACGCTAAGAATTACTTTCTAAATGGCGATGAACTCTTGCCTTGACTACATACAACTTACACAAGCACAGATTTAAATTGAACATTAAATTGAACCAGCATTTTAAAACAAAAGAGTTAGATTACTTGCCGACGATAACAATTAGGCCACCTTTGTTGAAATGTGTAAATATCAAACTTAAATTCTCTAAAGCAAGACGTGATTTTATCCTTACCTAATCATCATGGGCGGAGGTGTATGTTAACCTTGGAAGCAATGAGACTATATGTAGCCTTCAAGCAATGTCCAAACAGACTAGCGCTAGCAAATACGGAAGTAAGGAAAACAAAGCATGAGTTGCACTTAATCTCAGCTAGCTTTTAAACTCTTTTACGCATGATTTAATTTACATAAACTTGCTAATATAAAGTGATAATATTTGTATTCTTTCCAGAAATTGTAAATGAAGATTTATAAAAAAATTGTTATAATTTCGGAAATATTTTGAAAGATATTAATAAAAGTTATATACTTGATATTGAAAACCTCCGAGAGATATGTGATTATAAAGAAATGCCTCAATCGAGAATATTTAGAAATTAAAAACACTGCTTAAATTATCTGAAAATTTAATATTTTCTAATTTATCAATTTCGGCCAAAATATTTTAATTTTACCCGCTGATGCTGTGGTTCCAAATGCCCAAACATTTTCCAACACTAATACTATTGTAAATTACTAATATTAGATCATGCTGTTGTTGTTGTTGTTTCAAATAGTAACATATTTGCAAATTAATACATGCGACGGGAATGGCCAATATTCGTAGGCCATTTAGCTATCTCATCACCAAGAACTTTGGCCACAGGAGAGACCGAGTTCATTCATGGAAACGGAGGCTTCTGTTCTAGTTTTAATGGTAAACACTCTGAGGGATGGATTTAAGAGCCGCTTACCACCAAATCTCTTGAAAGGACTTTGAGGTCTCCAGTACTTTAAGTGCCCTCTGCCACACGTACACTATGCACTTACAAAGAACAAGCAAGAATTCTAAAAGCACTTGCAAGAATTCTAAGAGATTGCAATGTGGGCCTAAAGATTCAGTAGCCAGCATCGTTAGCCACTATACCGTTCAGAACAGCTATTAATTGTTACTGCAATTGAAGAATGATCATTTAAAAATAAAACGCAATAATAAAAATCTATTTATACTATGGATCATGTAACACGAAAAGCCCCAAAACCATACAAGGCTGTCGCGTTCAGCCGCCTGAAATAGTTACCATAATAAAGAAAAAATGTGTAATGATTTTAATGAGTCCATCTAGTGTAGCTAGTTATTAATAATAAATGGAGTGAATCTGCATTTATTGTTTTAAAATTGTTTAGTTTATTAATTAATAACAGAACAAATTTGAAGGAAAATACTGCCGACATCTAAAAGCACTTGCAAGAATTCTAAGAGATTGCAATGTGGGCCTAAAGATTCAGTAGCCAGCATCGTTAGCCACTATACCGTTCAGAACAGCTATTAATTGTTACTGCAATTGAAGAATGATCATTTAAAAATAAAACGCAATAATAAAAATCTATTTATACTATGGATCATGTAACACGAAAAGCCCCAAAACCATACAAGGCTGTCGCGTTCAGCCGCCTGAAATAGTTACCATAATAAAGAAAAAATGTGTAATGATTTTAATGAGTCCATCTAGTGTAGCTAGTTATTAATAATAAATGGAGTGAATCTGCATTTATTGTTTTAAAATTGTTTAGTTTATTAATTAATAACAGAACAAATTTGAAGGAAAATCACACTGCCGACACTGTCACACGACATTACAACTGCCACGAGGAAGAAAAAATACTCTCATATCACACATGCTTTTGTTTCATACGAATAACTGTTTCCGGAAATTTTTCTGCATGGTTTACTATTGAAAGAAAGACTCGCGATTTTTTCTTTCCTTTCGAAAAAAACTGCAAGTTGTTCGTTTTCAACCAATCAGTTATCCACTTCGAATGCTATCAGCTTGTTTGCAATGGAGAACTAGTTTTCCCTTTACATGCTAACCCCGAAGTGAGCTTTGATGATTGGCTAGTGTGACAAAGCAGAAAAATTGTTCCAAACATTTGTTCTTAAGAGACAAACGGATGTGTGATAGCAGCAGTGGCAAGACGTCTTTTGAATCGTGAAGTTAGTTTATTAAATTCGAAAAACAAATATATTATGTTTCGCCGATGGCAAGATATTTTTTAAATATCGCTGAGTTTTTTTATTAAATCTGAAATATCTTACGCTTTGCAGTGTGGCAGCAGAAATCTTCTGTATCGCTGAGTTTGTTAATCGAAACTCTTCAAATTTCGCACAAAATGTGAAATAAATAAAAAGCTAATTTGAAATTCAAAATCGAGGTGAACATGTTTAGGTGGGAGACTAAAATTCGGTGGCTCTACGTGCTGCCGTTTATAATGCGAGGCGTTTAAAATTTGGTGGATCTAGTTGCTGCTGTTAGTTATAATGCGAACAACATACATACATGCATATACGTATAAACATACGTATAGTTTCTTCATTATTTAGTAGTAGAGATACCCGTTAGCGCCACCAGCCTTCATCAGCTACACATGCCAGGCCAATGCCAGGCCGAGTAAGCAAATAAGGTAAAAAAAATTCTGTAAGATTTCAGATTTTATGCTACTCCTAAACGGGTGTTTTCTTCACACATACACGTTTCAAAAACATTTGGGATAACATCACTTTGAGGTAAAAATATTTAAAAAAAGCATATCTTTAGAATTGCCGATAGACACTCTCGCGCGCTGGAGATAGAAATGTTTTTATCGTTGAGTATGTTAACAAAAAAATTCGTTAAAGATTTACAAAACATGAAATAGACAATAAAATAAATTCCAAATTCCAAATTCGGGTTTTCGGGTGCTCATATTCGGGTAGAGGACTACATGATTCAAAATTTCATGGTAAGGGTAAGCTTAGGCTCTACCCTTATTTTTCCACTGTGGAGAAACATACATACATTCATAAAATTTCTCCATTATTTAATTTCTTTAAATATAATGCAGGGCGATAAAATTTGGTGGGATCAATGCGAAAAGTGAAGCGGACATTTATAGTGAAGCGACGCATGTCTTCAGTCTAATAGCCCTTCTAGGCTAAAGCCACTTCAAACTTAAAAATCTAGAAAAAAATACCTTCTTTTCTTTTTTTTTCCTGTCTTTTTTTAAATCATTCTTGTTTTCACACATTGGGCACACCATTTAAAAAAAAAACAGCTGTTGCTTTGGGCTGTTATTCTTTTTTTAACATATCATTAAGTATTTCTAATGTCATGTAAAGCATGGATCTGTTATAGAATTTTAAGTGTCAGCGAAACCATTTCTTTATTCAATTAATAGCATTTGTTTCGTTTGGAATACATGCGGCCGAATCTTAATGCATGTCACAGTATACAAACTAATTTAAACGGTCTCTTAGGATAATAAATATTGTGTGTATTTGGATACACATGGCTCTTCGTTTGTTAAAAGAGGGGGAAAATTACAAAACTTTGTAACAGATGTACGGTTGTTAGAATTTTAAATACTTAAGAAGAATCTATTATTATGCATAATAATAAAATTATAAAAAAATCAATTTTTGAAATGAAAGGCCGAGAAATATGTATATAAACATATAGAATGAATAAGACTATAAATATCTGAAAGGGAAAAAACAGATCAATAAAATGAAAAATGAAATGGATACTAAAAAATCTGCCTTAGGAGGAAAAAAAATAGAAGAGAGCGAAAGAAAGAGAGAAACACTATTTATAAAACTGCAGAATTCTGTAATAAGCCAAATTAAAAGAAATTTAAAAGATGTAACAAATATATTTCCGGATATTGAAATTTTAAAATAATAGAAGCGAAATGGTAAAAAAATAATGCAGCAATTTTCGAAACTTTTTAAAAAGGGTAAGTAATTCAAATCGAATTTCGATACAAACGCCATTTAAAAGTTTTTTTTCCCTCCTGATCCCATGGTGGTACCAATATAATACCGAAAATTGTATTATTTCGTTGAAGACGTATGCAAATAATCGACTAAAAATAGTTTAAGATTTAAAATTTAAAAATAATTAAACCGATACTTGAAAAAATCTTCAAAGTATACATTTTTATCATCCAGACAACATATATTTCAAATTTCGTAGTTCTGGATCTATCTATCTGTGCCGCCAGGCGCGAAGTTATACTGGAACGCTACCAGAAATAATCACTGATTTTAGAACGAGTTATCATTGTCATCCCGTTTGATGCTGTTTAATGTATGCTGAACCCAGCTTTGAGTAAAACCAACAGAACATAAGGCCTTTATTGTTTCAACAGAATGAGAGCCACATACAGGTTTTGTATACACCAGTTTTTATAGTCAAATTGCTATCACAATGACATTGTTAATTTGTATGCATGACACATGAAGTAAGTTAATAATTGCTGCATTCTACATCAATTCTACACACTACTTTTACTACATAATACAAAAGTAAGCAACGTAAAATAAATACAAATAATACAACTGTACTTACGCATAAATACATAAATGTAAAATAATAGACAATGATCGAATGAAGACTTTCAAAAAGCCTTAAGCATTTCAAACATTTTCGTGCCCGCATATGTACAAGCCAGTTTTTTTTTAAATTCCTTTTCTCTGTCAGTTTTAGTTTAGCCTCACCATGCTTTCCAAGGTAAAATCGGCAATGAGAAAGTTTTGCGTGTCCCCTTTCCTGAATACCTAAAGATCTTATTGTGGTGATGCATTTCCTTGCTGCCCTAAACACGTGCTTTTATTGCTTAATGGTTAACTCAGTCCTAAAGAGTGAATTATATTACAAGTACACATAAATAGTGTATCCCACTTATATGCAAAAATTAAAATATAAGCTAAACAGCTCTCTCCAAAAAATATTCTATTATATAATGATAGTTCCGCAGATATGCAGGCAGGACGTACTGATGCGATGATGTAGTGCACACACATTTTTCATTTTATAGCAATGGTTAAAGTCCACAGAAATTCTAATAGCAGGTTTGAATTTCAAATACAGTTTTACTGTTTGGTTTCCTCTTCCGTAAATCTATCATAACAAGCAAAGAAACAGAAAACTAAAATTTCTGACCGATAACGAAAAAACATAATAAAAGTGGTTATAATAATAAGGTTTTATAAGAAACGAATTGAGGGAAAAACCAACGAAGAATTAACAGAATAACCACAGAAGAGCACTTTCTCAGTCTATAAAATTAAAGATTAATTTCGCGATGGCGCTTCTGACCTTGTTTGCTTCTCCAATACCGCCACGAAGTTTCTTAGCAGTGAACAGAATTTCTGAAGTGTTTTAACAACCGGTTTGGAAGATGCGTCGTCATGATATTGCCCCACGAAGGTTAACGGGAACCCCAGTAACTCTACCGTGCGGTGATGTTTGGGAGAGTCCTATCCGAGAGATATGTGTATACTGTTTAGGTACCTTGCTTCAATATTTTAAATTGTAGAAAAATCTTGTATCATAACCCTGACTGGTACGTAACCATTGGTAACTAGTAAGTAAGCATGTTTATATTTTATAACAGATAAACACTAAAGGGTTATCTTGTAACTTAATTTTAACGTCTTGCTCATCATTATGACCTAAAGTAACGTTATAATTTGTATAAAATTATATCGGAATTGTTATATCATAAGAAAATACATCTAGTGCTTAAGAGTTTTCGACTGTTTTCATTTCTAAGAAAAAAAACTTATTTGCTTTTATCCAGATAATTTATTTATTATGATTTTATATTCATTTTTCATATTATGCGTAATTAAATTTAGTTTGATTTTTTTGAAAATTGTTACTTAAATAATCAGATGTAATTTTATAATATTTATTATGCTTAATAGTCTTTTCATTTATTTAAATACAACTTATTATTCTATACATTCGTTAAGTAGAAAGCTTAAGAAGAAGGATTAAGTAAAAGTATAATAAACAAGCAGTTAATTAACCTATAATTGATTATTTTAATATCATATATCAATGATCTCCGACTGAAATTGCATCCGGGCCAAAAGCACGATCTGAAAGCAATCTGATGGGCCAAAACACTTTCTAACGAAATTTAAAAACATTCTTAATAAAAAAAAATATGCGACAATAGAAATTTGCAAGTAATAAAAGTAATAAACAATTATGCTATCAGTGCTCTTACTCTGAAGAAAGTTGATCTTGATATATTTACGATTTTCTTTTTTTCCTGAAAAAAAATTACTGAAAATTATTATGCACTGCCAGTTTTTTCAGAAGAAGGTAACCTTAATGTGTTACTAGATTCCAAAGCGTTACTAATCTTATACAGCTGTCAGGTATTTGAAGAGCGAGAAATGTGAGAAAATTAGCTATGTCGTCGCCTGGATTCGAACTCAAGATCTTCCGAGTGCTTGTCGAAAATGTTGCCAGTTACACCCCGAATGCAGGCACTGGAGAAGACAAAATTTTCTTGCATTCTTCTCCACTTAAAGGGCCACTGGGAAGGTGAAAACTAAACTTTGTCCCCAATTCCAGGTAGTGAACATTATCGCCCACATCTTACTCACTTGTAGAATCTATTACGCTTTTCGAAACAATAAACACTAAATATCACTTATAACGTCGCCTAGCTTCAAACACCAAATCTTCCTACTCCAACTCGGACATGCTACCAATTATAGCATGCGAACACGCATTTGGAAAGAAGAAAATTGTTCACAAATTCCAGTGAAGCAAGGATGGTTTTTAAAGCGGTGAAGGACAACAAGAACGAAACATCTTAATTGAATAAAAAGGGTTACTTTTTTATCACATAAACCCGATACATATTGTAGTGCTTTCGTTTACATGGCTTTTTTAGATTGTTTTTTACATTCTTAGTACTATGCTAAGGCAGACTGCAGGAAATAAATACTCAAGCATTATGAACTCAGAACTCGTTTTAGATACAAGAGTATGCCAAATTTCAAAATGCTTTCCCGAACAAAGGCTTTTGCAAATTCTGTCTTCTTGGTTTGGCACAAACCATCAGCATTTCAATGAATCAATCGAATCTCAGAAGAATCAGTCATATGGCTGTCTTCCGTCGCTGTGACGGATTTTCCGCTACCCCAGAAGAAAGCGTACTACTTTGCATACCGAACTGACAACATAATTCTTAAAAAGCCAGACCCCATATCCTTATTCTTTCTATTCATACTGTGGTCTCCTTCGTAAAGAGATGACCAAATTTTCATCAGTAAGATAGATGGAAATTGCACAATACCACTTTCATGTGCAAAATTATTTTCAACTATAGTGACCCATATAAAAAATATGATGAATAAAAATTGCAAAATTTGTAGAGACATTAGGTTTTTATTTGGAAGCAAAAGACGTGAAAAATGAGCAATACCTTCCCCGGGACTCGAACTCCGGACCTCTTAAATTCCCGCCGAGCGTGCTGCCACGAAGACACTGGAAGAAGGCGGGAGAAATACCTTATAAGTTAAACGAATGACAAAATCAAAGAAAAGTATCATGGACACTCATTTGATAGAATTCCTAATTCTGCAGAGGACATGCTGTTCCAGCTTTACGTTTAAATAAAATGGGAACACTATACATGAAATCCAAACTTTGCTTAGTTAGAAGGCTGATAACCATAGCAATTATTTACACAATTTTAATAACAATAAAAATTAACAACAAGTTAAACTATTAACAATGACTAATGAGTCTCCAACGTTTCCGAGTGATCGAAAGGTGCAACAACTATATGATGTCTTGAGCAAGATTTCAATTCCTGTAGTGATGCTTTCTTGAATGCGCACGCAGTGTGCATTCAGTCACATCAAATTTGGCGCCTAATACCAAGTGTTCTGTACGTGAAAGCGAAGCTTTAAACAGACGAGTCAGGATTGTTTAGCGAGTTACTTACGCAGATTTGGATCCCTTCACTAGCCATAACTGCATGGCGTATGGACGCAAATTGAGGAGTGGATCCAAATGGTACAGAAATCTGTTCACCTTTAGTGCCCATCTTTTGTAAAGTAAACATTTTGTAACATTTTGTAAAGTAAACATTTTGTAACACTTTGTAAAGTAAACATTTTGTAACATTTTGTAAAGTAAACATTTTGTAAAGTAATTGGCATGCTAAGGTGTTGTTCAAGGCGCACGAACTGGTTGACCATTTTGAATAGTTGATTTTAATTAAATATTTTTAGCTTGTACTAATGCTTTTGGTTCCGCTTACTGAATTTCTCAATTTTTATTTTAAATTTTATGGGTTTTAAAATTATCCCACGGCGTATTTTACTTATGAAAATGATTGCACATCTATCTAGAAAATCAGAGAATCCGTGGTTCAAGTTCTCGGGAGATAGCAATTGATTTGTGTTTCTCTTTCTAAAAATTTTAAACATCTCTACAACTAGTAGATTTTGGCTCTCATCTTAAATAAAAACTCCACCCTGGTCCCATCTAAAAAAAATTTAGAAACTAACAACAACATACCTTTCCTCGAATACCGAATATTTCTCCAACCCAGAGTCAGCATTGAAAATAAATGTCAAAATAAATGCGGTTAACATTTAGCAAAAGCAGTGCGGCAACACTTGGCAAAATGTTATGGATGATAATTCTTCAGCTCCCGGATTTCACCGATTAGATTTCGTTTCTCTATCTCCTCAGTGATACTTTCAGTCGGGAAGAAAATAAGGAATTATCGTCTTCCCCTCGTGTTTTCTTGTGGGGTAAGTGAGGGTATGTCTTGCTCACAGCCGGAAGATCCGTGCGACGACATAGTTAATTACTCGCATTTTCTATTTCGACGAAATAAAGAATCTAATAACATTGTTAATTGCTGTTACTGCTGCTAATAGTATTACAAACTATGATGTAGTAGACGATGATTCCTCACCACTTGTATTTGGTCAACTATTTTTCGGTCCTTTCTCTCTGTCTCCAGTGGCATTTTAATTAGAGCAGAATGTAAAGAATTATTGCCTCTTCAAAAACGGTCACCTCTATGCAATAGTAGTAGTGTATAATAGCTGAAGTCCCGCTGTAAGTCCGAAGATACGTGGTTCAAATTTTGGAATGGGCATACCTGATTTTTTGTATTCCCTACTCAAACCTAATATCTCTGCAAAATAATATTTTGCATGTATTTTATTTATTTTGTGTTCATGCTATGAACTTCTATATCCTCTCTCTGCACTCTGATATATGACAACATGCCTTTTATTGTGTTTAAACTAATCCAGGACAACATGCCTTTTATGCTTTCACCATGACAACATGCCTTTTATTGTGCTTAAACTAGTCTTTGTCCTCTAGAAGAGGAAATCTACCAGTTGGCCACCACGGTCAAGAACCGATACGCTGAACAGATAACATTAATGTTTAAATAATGTTATTTATGCTTAAATATTATTGAGCACCATTATTTAAACATATGTTTTATGTTTCTTGAGTGACAGAGATATTACAAGACCCTTGAAGCAAATACATTGGGATCTTGTGTTGGTGCAAGTGAACAATATATCATAAACGTAAAAGTTTTATTGCAAAAATTATGGACTTATTTCCATAAATTTCATAGCAATACATGTTATGCAAATGTTCTAAGAATGTTTTTACAGAATATGCGTATCTATCAAAATATTTACATACATTATGTGATAAATATATTTATATATTTACGTAATGTTTACAAGATCAAGTTTTAGACAAAGTAAGTTCACCACAAGAATAATCATGTTACAGAGTAAAAATAATTACTGTTGTGATTTAAAAATAGGAATAAATAAGAACTACGATAAAGACTAAAAGGTATGTAGGACTAAGCAATGTAGTTCGCAGTTTACAGTTCTGAATTAGAAGTACTGTGCTGTGCGAGAGGCCTTAAAATGTTAGCATTAGCGTTGATACGCAATTACCTTGAAAACTTTTATTAGAACCTTTTTCATTTTCCACTAGTTGAGTTCTCTGGGTCATTTTAATTTCATTAGTCAATTTTATTACAAGAGATTATGAGAGATACATGCGCTGTATTTGGGAGCATTCATGTAAGTAATGTCCCAAACTGTGTATTTCACAGGAGCCTTTTACTGCGGGAGCACTGATCCGAGTCTCTAAAGCTAAACATATGTAAAGAAACCAGTGTAGTGTAGTGTTCAGTGTACAGCTGGGTCAAGATGAAGTTTTCTGAGCTTAGAGATGCTAAGACTAATTGGAAGTAGTCATAGGTGCTGCGTCCCGTGTCTGTTTGTCCCGTTGCTTTTACCAAGTGTTAACCGCAATTATTTTGACTTTTGTTTTCAATGCTGACTTTGGGTTCGAGAAAAGTTTGGTATTCGAAAAAATGTATGATATTGTTAGTTTCTAAACATTACCCCCTCCCAGATCTAGTAGGCAAAATTTAATAAATTATCCACTAGTTTCTACATTACATATTATTCTATCAAAATTTGCTACTAAGCATGGGGAAAGGAGAACGATTTTGTAAATTCGTGGTTTAGATGTGGTGTCGAGGATATTCCTGATTTTTATTGTTCAATCGTAAACTTTCAGTGTACTATCTTTACTCTTTCCTATCCAGCCTTTCCGGCACTACTCATCACGGAAGTATGTTAATTTATCTAAAATAAAAAAAAAATGCGGCCCGCTTACGGATATAATACATTACTGAAAGCAGAGTGAGCTAACTGTATTCGTTGCCACTGCTCCAGGTATCACGTTATTTGTCACTGCTGACTGAAGTTATCAGCGTTGATGATAGGAGGTTTTATCGAATTATTTCTTGGTACGTAATATTTAAATTAGCTTTCTTAATCAAATTAACACCGTATATATCTCTCCAGAATAGGATTTTCAACTCACTTTAATACTTCTGGTTAATTGTACCTAAAATTCTGAAACCTTAAAAAACTAAGAATTACAAATTTTTATTCTTGCCTAAGATAATGTTACTACTACTAAATTAAGAATAATGAAAACACAGTTTTTAAATTCTCATTAAGAGGAGGTGTCTCGAAAAAAACTATACGTCTAAATTATTACGTTGCATTTTAAAATTATCATTACTATTCATTCTAAAGTTTTATAAGTCGTAATCACCAGTATTAGCGTTAATAAGCGTTTACGTTGATTAGTTATTACATTCATTCCACTGAGTGGATTTAAAATCTTTTGCAGTGACAACTTGAGGGGTACATTTTTGTTTAGTCTGACTGGTCAGAAGGATTTCGTATTTGAGCTAAATCTAACAAATAAATTCAACAGTTACTACTCAGCAAGTTCTGTTTTCCCATGATATTTCACCGTGTTATTTTTTTATTTCCTTGGTTTAAACTGTTGTTTCATGATCACTATTTTGCATTCATTGACTTATGCAGTAATAGAAAATGGGGAGGGATCTGATGAGTCTCTCATATCTCTTTCACTACCCAACTTTTGGACAGGATTTTCGACTCTCCATCATATAAAGTGCCCCCATGCTACACAGACTCTGTATACTTACAAACATCCAAGCCTTTGAATGAGGACCCAGTGATACGGTATCCAATAGCACTAGCCATTATACGAAATAATGCGGCTATATTAAATCATAATCCATTTATCAACGTATGTTAAATAATATATGTTAATTACATAATTATTTAACATTTTCATTTCAACAATCATTTTTAATTATTTCACTTTAGTGCCCATTTTTCTGCAAGATTCAAGAAATTCGAAACATCAATAATACTTTCATTTGGATTTGAGTCTGTTTATTAAGCTGGATTATGGTAATGACTTAAAATTAAGCAAGAGCAGGAAATGAGAAAATTTCTTATGAAATCATAACTGTTATCCTTTCTTTATAAGTTTTACTACCTTTTATGTGAAAGTACTTGCCTTATGAAGTAATGTAACTATTATCTTTTGCGCAGGAAACATGTCACACTAAATATCTGTTCATTATTCCTTCATATTTATTAGTTCTTAGTTCTATATGATGAAGTATTCTGGCATAATCTGCATAAGGGATTCACGTGAATAAACTGCAGTTTACATGAAAAGGATTATTTATAATATATATAATTAAAGATGTTGGTTAATAATGTATATGATTAAGAATATTGGTTAACAATTTACATGAATGAACAGCAATTCCCATAAAAGAGATATTGGTTAATAACATATATATATATAATGAAAGGTATTGTTTAACAATGTAGGTGAATAAATAGTAATTTACATGAGAAAAATTTTGATTACTAACACTTATAATTAAAAATATTGGTTAATATTTTAAGTGAGTAAACAGCAAAAAAATTACGTGAATAACAGCAATCCGCGTAAAAACGATGTTAGTTAAATAGCAATTAATATGAAAAAGATAATACGT
>KK120549.1:78552-113560 GCA_000611955.2 Stegodyphus mimosarum | reverse complement strand
CTATTTGGTAAAAAGAGAAAAATATTTTGTTCTAGATATTAGCCGTTATTTTCTTAAATAAATTAAGAATTTTTCTCTCCTTCTTCAGCATTAACTCTTGGACAAAGTATAATATATCACAGGACAGTTGTTTGCCACCAACTGGTGAACATTCCATCTAGTCTTTAATTATGAAAAGAACTAAAGCTTTTAACCTAGATATCGTCCTCAATTCATATCAATATCTGGATATTTTTAGATTAAAATGTATGCAGATAAAGGATTTGAGATAAGTTCTTTGAAAAAGAACTTTAACGTGGATTCGCGTTGATCCTGTTTGCATCGTAATAGTGTAACTAAAATGGTTTGCATTGAGGAACTGAAAGGTCACATGGAAGAAAAAAATACTATGTGCTTTGTTATATAATTCCAGAACCATTCGGCTAAAGGGCGTTGCCTGTGCTCCGATAGTCAGTGGCAGAAAAGATGATAATTGCGTAAGATGTGGAAGGCAGAGATAGTCTAATAATGCATCGTTAATTATTTTATTCTCATTAGATTTGTTGTTAAAAATTTTGTTAAAATTTTATTAAAACTTTGTTAAATTTTGTTAAAAACAAGTTATTTGAAGTAATAGTCTTTCACCATTAGCCACACTGAATCATCAGATGCATCAGGTGCTTATCAACCTTGGGAGATCAATGATACGTCAGAGTAAGTCTAGTAAAACGTTTCATAAAACATAAGATAATTATTCAGTTTTACAGAACTTTTATTTGAGGAAGGATTTTGAATATTTAAGAAAGTAAAAAAATTACAAAATTTAAGTTTTAAAAGCAAAGGCGATACGGGTCACAAAACACGCTTTGGGTGACGGATTACCTGCTTTGATAATTCTAGTGTTAAAATAAAACATTCTCATAAGATGCATACCATCAGGTCTCCTCTGCATTCGGAGCTTATACTGTCTGGCACGTTCTTCTAAATCGAGCGTCATCTGGTCTCTAGTGATCCTTTCTGGAGGAATCTGCGGAAGCTTTCTTTTCTTAGATGAGGGAGTACCAGAAGGTTGTCGCGCTGGCGCCTCGCTGTTAAGAGAAAACAATAAATTTAATAAATATATGAATTTTTTAGGAATGTATAATAAGCCTCTGCCTGTTTTCAGACTACGAACTAACATTTAGAGATATTTGTTACAAATTCATATGAAGACAAAAGAACATTATATGATTATACGAGAAAACATATTAAGCAAACTACAGTCGTAAAAGCCACTGCTTTCAGCCCTATACTATATTTCAGCCTTTTCAAATCTCATACTTATTCATTCGGATTGCAATTCTAAGCTTCGCTGCAAACTCTTAAAACACACAGAATTGATTACAAGTGTTATTAGGGTATTATTTGCTACAAAATTCGCATTGTTTCTTCAGTTTAAGTTTGTTTATACTTTCAGAAAGGATGGATGTTTTCAATATATACATATATGTATGTATATGTATACATACACACACATACAAAGGTAGTTTCTTTTCTTCTAAAATATTAGCTTTTGAAAGGTATATTTACCTATAATATTGCATACTACGCTTATAATTAAAAAAGACAAAGCTATTCAAATTCCATATCATATCCTTGAAAATCATACTGTATGATAACAAATCATCGCATTTATTCAATCAAAGTTTTTTTAACTCATAGGTAAGATATAGGTTACACAGAGACCCTTTGAATATGGTGAAAACAATCAGCATTTCATTAGGAAATAAGTTAGAAAAAGTTTATGAAAAATTTATATTTGCATTTTAATTTGATACCTGCCGCAGTAATAGATTTTTCTGGATTTTATCAGCATATATTGTCTTCCAATTACATTAATAATTTACGAATATAATCAGAACTTTCCAAATGCTACAGTAAATACTGCATACAGTAGTAAGGTATTTCGGCATATCGTCAGGTAATTTGTTACAGATTTTTACGTTGTAACAGAAATTTTTAAATAACAAGGTTGTAATAAGCAGTATGATGCAAAAATTTGATTCCGTCATGAAAATTACTCTTAACCGAGAAAATGTTCTTGTAGGAGGTTGAATCTTCCTAAAGAATACAAAGCATGCCTTTAAGTTGTAGACTGGATAGGCTAACTCATCTTCTGAATTTTGTTCATTTTATAGGAAGTTATCACATGCCGCTCTTTGCGATATCCAATATTTTCATTAATTCAGTGAAACATAAACGTCATACCGACTGCTTCTTGAAACGTGCTTAAGACCTAGGCAAACGTGCTTAAGTCTTGTTCCGAGTTTCGGGTAAAGGTAACATAAGCGGCTACATCGAAACTTTGACAACGTGTTAAATCAAAGGGCACAAAAGAGTAGTCCAGATGAGTTTAAAATTATTAGCATTATTGTTTGCACTTTAAATTATTACGCTATTGTTTTCACAGAAATGCGCATGACAGGTGCTGGTTCTAGTTTGTCATCTGATAACAATAATTAATCATCTCTAATCAGATCAGAAATTAAAATTGTATTCTTACTTTTGGTCAGGTGGAGATCCTGACCTAACACCGCCCTCAATCAACCTCCTGGCAGGGGATCGAGATCGAGTCATTGATCCTTCCTTTGGCATCACTGATCTCGATCTCACCCGGTTGGGCATTCTGGAAGAAAATTCTAATCCTGGAAGGGGTTCTCTTCTTTCCATTCTCTCGTATGAGTACAGATCTCTTGGATGAACTGTAAAAAATACATCTGTTAATCCTTTTGATACCATAAATGCTCGGTAATTTTCTTACACTTAAAAACATACATTTTATAGATTAATGAAACAAAACAACAAAATGGTATACTGCTATGCCCTGAAAATTGCAGGTAATGTGTTTTAACAATTCAAAGTCAGCTATATTTATTACTGCGTTGCCATTAATTTCAACGTTAATATTAGACGTTGCGAATATTTTTTACAGTAGGGAAACTTATTCTACAAATATAAAACGATGCAAGAGATGTTAAAGCTATTAACTGAAAAAAACAAAATATGAAATACATAAAAATCTGATGGGTACGGAAGACTACAATTAGTATCATTAAACACAACGGATACCTAATGAAGAATGTGTAGAGCTTCAAGGAAATCTTAATTAGATCTCCTTTTATAAATTTTACCATGTTAGAAGTTGAAAGAACTGTCGCACGAAAGACCATTCGTGGTAAGCGATGAAAAATGCAGCAACCTTTTCCATTTTGGGGAATAAGGTTCATATTTTTTAAAGCAAAATTTTGAAAATTCCCAGTTTTGATATACGTATAGAAACAAACTCTAGCAAGAATTTTTTGTTTTCGGGAATCACGTGTTTTAGAATCTTGTGAAAAGTTAAGTACCATACGCTGAGGAAGTACTTTGAGAGTTGAATCTAGCAAATATATTTAATTAATAAACTAACAGGAAGGATGAAACTAATATCATTTACGTTATTAGGAAAGTTTTTACGTAATAGATTATCATACTATGTAATTATATTGATAGTCATCTGTTATGACACATATAAAAATTTATAAATTGGGAAACTAATAATGTACTGAGAGTGAAAACCAATAATTCCTAAACACATTAATGTGCAAATTTAAAGATTAACTTGGTAAATAATCATCAACACATAATAAGCAACTGAAAGTTTCTATAGAAGTGAGTGTTGGTACTAATTTGGGAGTATCGAGGTGAGAAAATACCTGTACATATACTATTGCTCTGAAAAATGCAAATATGAAAACGGTGTGGGAAGGAAGTACAAGTGAGTATTAGGACTCGAAAATTCATTTTAGGTAATTTTTCTTACTGAGTGATAGTTCTGACTTTCATAAATTCTTTCTGGGGGAATGAATAAGTTGAATTTAAATTATCGTTCATCAGTTCATAATTGGTCAGCCTATGCACAAGAACTCGAGTAGATTAAGATAACAACTTGTAGCACGCTTCCGGTCGCCAAGGAACTCAAACTACCCTTCCTAAAAGAATGGGTGTAGAGTTTACTAAATTAAAGTTTAATTAATTCCATGGAAATGTTTACATATAAATACATAAGGATTATGTACCATAATAACTGTTTCTATCCGGCATAATGGAAATAATATTATTTGGGATTTTATAATCATGTATACGTATTTCCTAGACAATTTTTTAGCATCAGCCATTTTAACTTTTTTGAGTAAAGAGCGTGTTATGTATTGACTCCTTTATATAAAATTTCAGAATGTTCCTTTACGTACATTATATTATGATACTAAATTTTCTAAATTATATCTTAATTTTGCATACGAATGCAATATTCTAGAGCAATTCTGTGAATAACAAATACTGGTTTTCTAAGCAAGAGTAAAAAAAAACATATTTTCTGTGATGGAATGATAAAGTACCGCAAGCAAGAAAAAAGTAAAATACGTTTTCCGATATTGATTACTAAAATTAAATCCGCCATACCTTATTAGAAGGAAATTAAAAGACTCAAATTAAGATAGGGTCTGAATAGTGGGACCAATAGGATTCACAGTTTGTAAGACATATTTGTTTCATAATTACTGTCGTCGAACATAAGGATTAGCCACAAGAAATCCCATTGTTTCTATTCAAGCTTAAAATAAGTTTGTTAATTTTCTACAAACTGATTACCCTCTTTTTTTCATTTGGGGCTTTTTTGTTTATGTGCCATTTTTTTACGGCAAAATATAATTTAACTAAAAGCTTATTGATGATGCAATCTATTGTCATCGGCCTTGATCAGAAACGATTTCAATTGTTTATGAAGTCTTCGTATGACAAAGACATAACACTATACCATGAATGCTTTGAAATTAGCATTAAAATTATAAATTTGAGTAAGAGACTAACAGAACGAAGAAAAACTTGGTAAACAGATAAGAATTGAATTAATGAACTAATTCCGCAGCTTATGCTATTTATTATAACATAAATACATTTCTAATTTATTAAATTTTATTCTATCTTCTTGCACTTTCTTTATTTTTATAATTATTTTATGTACATAATTACCTGTGCTAGAGCGTCTCCTGTCATCTGGCCATAAATCCCTTCTTGACCTTCTCTCTCCAACTCCAATGATATCTTCCCCTACTAAAGTGGGGCTACTTCCTACGGAACTAATACTACTGCCGCCATCAACAGGAGGAATTCGATTTTCTGCGAAATAGAAACCAATTCAATAGTAATAATAATAGAAATACGTGCAATGGAATTTACAAAATAACTGATATTTGTTTTATAGTAATAATACATAAAATTCAACATAAACTTCTTTTGAAGCCGAAACCGAATTCGATATTAAATCTGAAACATGTTCATTAAATGAAAGTTAGCGTTACATATAAAAATGTTATAATGTTTATGGTTTATGTTAATTAACCCACTTTTATTATGATATGGATCTGTATACTCACTCTCCTTTAGTTCTCTCTCACCAGAGTGCAAAACAGTAAGCGTAGTTAAGAAGAAGTTCTTGCAACCTACTTTCGGGGATTTTACTTAAGGGATAGGCTACCTGTAGGTTCAAAGCTTTTGGCAGAGATGGCCGCAGTTTGTATTTCCTCTCGTCTAGCTCTGCTAAGTCAGCAGCTCAGCATTAGCCATTTTGCTAGCCGAATTTAAATCGCACAATTAAAAGTTCGAGTCAATGCTTAGCTAGACCAGTTATTGTAGTCTCCAGTTACGAATCCACTTTAATTTGTAAATTCAATTTTCTGTTGTTTAATACCTACAAATGGCTGAGTTTGATTTGTACGATCAAGTTGCATAATGGTTAAGATCAAATTTAAATAAAAGGGTTATTTTAAAACCTTCTTGCGATTTTGTAGAACTTTCACTGACGGAGCGGTAACTCGTTTGTCAGTCTAAGTGAGGCTTTAAGAACTTTTAAAGCTTTATGCTAGATTTGTGCAGGATAGACCCTTGAATTTAATAAAGTTTAAAATTGTGATCGGTAATATCAGTTTCATGATTTACTGTTTTATAAAAGCAAATGAATTTCTTTGCATTACGACGTTTGACAGAAAGTTCACCAGTAAGAAATTCATTATCAAACTCCCACTGAAGTTAAACAAATCATATTTTACTTTTAGCATATACTACTGCAGAAATATTGCTAGTATTTCATTATCTGTATTTTCACATATACATATGAAGATAAAATTTTAATTCTGTAAGAGAATTAGGAAGTTAATAATAAGAAAATTCTCCCTTTTTTATTATAACTGTTTTAATGTGTACCATATGGAAAATATTCTGCAAAATTTTATTCATATTCTGTAATTAGCTGTCCGTTTGAACAACCGTCTGCAGAGATTAAGCTTCAGACTAAGCAACACACATTTCTATATATCTAATGCATCCCCATTTAGTTGATGGTGCCAATTTTATTCTTGTTTTAGCTTCATGTTCAGTCCACTTGTAAATTGAAGTTCAAGTCATTTTTCTTTAAAATCCTCCACGAAACTTCCCTCTTGCATCTGATAACAGTAGAGTGTTTGTAAGGTTTATTTCAATTAATGCTTTATTTAGTATGCGATGGCTTTTCTCCACTCCTACTGTTTCGTCTGCTCGACCAGAAAATGCGTGTTAAATGAGTTTAAATAACGAGCCCGAATCTAAGTATAGAAAAAGAGCTATGGCAACCTAGGCCCCGAAACGAGTGATCTTATTCCTTCCTACTGGTCTCCTGATTGTTGGCGAGTTATTTTGTTACTTATGGTTACGGGAGAAAGCGCTCGCGATCCAAGCTCTTATTCTTGAATATTTTGATCTGTAAATATGGAGCTATTATTGTGTTATCAGGCAGCGGAAGTTTAGTTTTATCATCATCATCATATATTAATCGTCTTGATGATAAATACAAATATAGCAACCCCAAAACGTAAGAAAATTTCATTGAATCATAAAAGCACCAATTTATTTTGTGATTTTTTGCCATCTGACCGGTAACTGGAAAATTCCTTTTTTAAAAAAGTCATTAGGTTTATTTATTATTAAAAGAGTCATTAGGTTTATTTAGTTACCGAGATGCTGCTTGAGAGTCTTCAAAGAAATGAGCTCCAGAGCTTTCAGAGAATTATGTAATATAAAAGTTCAATCAGTTTCTGACCACGATTCTTAACCTCGTGATGTACGTGTATGAAATTCTTTTGCATATTTTACAGGAGCAAACATTGTAGTGGGTTTATTCGATTTGGTAATTCTTTTGATAAGGAAAACAGAAAGGTATGGATAAAATTATAGTCAGTTGCACTAGAAAATATATATTTGGTGCATCTTAAACCATAAAATAACTAACAGACGAATTAATAAAGACTAAAATTATAATCACAGTTTTTTATTAGAATAAAATTCTGTGTGATTGGAAAAGGAGACAAAAGTTAATAACCAAATATTTGAATAAGATAACAGTTGAATTTGATTTTGAAATGTCCATATATTTAGTGCCAGTTTAAAACTGTAAGCATTTAATCTCCCATTTTCAAAACAATAAATCAGTTTCACTTTTATATCTGGAGAACATTAATAAACTCCGTAAATCAAATACATTACTTGTATGAAATATTGCATATTGGGAACTTTAGCAAACTTCTGCAAATTATTCCTACCTCTTCTAGTAACAGGAATTCCTTCATCGTAATCCAACTCAGAAATATCACTGTCGGATAAACGAGATACGGAAATGGAGGAAGGGGGAGAAAGACGATCTACGGACGTCACTGATCCGGATAATTCGGCTTCCAGAAACATGTTATTTCGCTGCTAAAGTAAGAGAGAAAGAAGTAAATTAGTGTAGCTAATATCACAAAAATTATTTCAAAGTTTAATTAACAGTTAAGTTTAATCTGAACTCTTCCCTATTTTCTTTTTGCTTCTCGTCACATATATTCGCTCAGACTACAAGGTTGTTTCAATTAAGAGAATTCAAAAGTAAATTTAAAAACTAGTTAGATTAACCGCAGCTCAACCTTAATGGAGTGAAAAGCCGCTTTGGTGGTTGAAAAGATTTAGCATCAGTGTGTATTTGTGAAAGGTCGAAGTGCCATTGTCATTTGTCGCTCGAGATTGGTAATTTTCACTATAATAGCTATTTGAGGGAAACAATAAGGTGAATTTGTTTGAGAGAAATTGTATTTTGTAAACGTAGTACTCCAAAAGAGGTCCCCTAATTGTTAACATTATGTTCGAGAAGGAATCTTTTTTAATTGTAACATTAATTTCAAGTGTGTCTCATTAGGAGTATACAGCTACGGATTTGGTTGAATTTTACATCTGTGGTTGTGTGTACGTCGATTATCGCCAGAATCGACGTACACACAACCTCGATGGCTTGTCGACAGCGACCAATAACTCTAAGCGAAGTACCGTTAGGCAGGCATACTTTAAAAATCGTTTAAGTAGCAGAGTTATAATTTTTTTACCAGTGGTGGGCACAAGTCCTCATAGACGTTGGCCTCTACTAAGGTCCGAAGTCTAGATCACTTTATTATAAATGCACCTAATAGGTGGGGCACCGTTGCTTTTTATGAAGGGACAGAAAATTTACATCCATGCCATCTACGAGATTCGAACCAAGATCCCTTCGGTACGGCAGTCAGAGTCGCTAACTACTTTCCCGTCTGGGCGGAACAGAGCAATAATATAAATGCTTTCTTATAGCTGGAAAAGCATAAGAAATGAAAATATCTTTAATAGACTTAGTATAATAATTGTTATTCTGTATATATCAGATATTATAGATTTTTTGATATTTCTCAACTCAGCTGGTTATCGAATTTCATACAAATGTCAGCGTGTTCAACAACAGGTTTTACAGATGCCTTTTTCTGTGACTATATTTATGTATGTGCGACAGTATGAGCTGGTAAAAGTAATGCATTCTTGTGAGTTTGAGGAAGTTTATTTTTAATGTTATTAACTAGTTCAATGAAAAATATCTTACTAATTGAGCTGCTAAACTTTCTTCACGTGTAGTCATCCGGTACCATTCACTTTCGTTGTTCATGTGAGCAGTTGATAAATCAATTAAAACCTGAAAAAATGAAAAGAAATAACTATTTCTGATATAGAAGTATACCGGTAAATAAGGTATGTTAATTGTTTTATCAACATATTTTGGAACTTAATCATAATTACAAATTCTGCCACTTTAAATTCCACAGATTTTTATGGACTTATTTGAAGATTTTAAAGAGCATTTTATTTTTTACTGAAATACATAGCCAAAATATATGGCGTACAAGAAAGTTTAATTTCATTTATAAATTGTTTCCAATATGTAAAGTTTAAACATCATCACAAAAGTTAAAATATTTTGGGGAATGAAATTTAAACATTAAACTTAATAATTAATTTTAAAATGCAAATTCCCCAAAAAACTATTTTGGTAGCTTTGTGCAGAAATTTTATCGAAAATTAATATCACAAATGTAGCATGAATTTTATATATATGTATAATTCAAATAATTCTTATTAGAATTTGAGAAGGGATATTTTAAAGATGCTTTCTCTCTCTCTATATACATATGTATATATTTACTATCTGTGTTTGATCATATATCGAGATTTTCTTCAAGCTTGCTATTTTTCATGGAAGAACGAAGTATTAATTTGCTTCAAGAACTTGACGAGGATAATTAGTTTCGAGTACCTTCACCTCGCAGTAAGGAAATATTATTTCCATGAGAAGTGCTGTGTTCTGGAACTAGCCGATGTCTAAGATCCCCAGTTTTCCTAGCTGCGGAACTTTCTTCCTACGTTTCAAAATAATCGGCGAGATTACTTGCGAAGTGATCTCATATTTCTTTATTCAAGATTTGATAATAATAGTATTTATGTGGATTAGTCAAGAGAGCGACAGGGCTCCATAATTTTCAGTGCATTGCGTCTATATTACAGAACTTTCAAGGACTGTTATGATGTTTGTGGTAATTATGTTTTCTCTTTGTCAGCCTTTTACATGCCTATGACGAATAATTTTAAGTAGTTGCTAGCAAATAAAGAATAATACATGAAACGTAGTTATTTCTCTAATTGACACTATATAGTGTTAAAAGTAAGTACAGTTATTATTCTATTTTATAGCTCTTGGTTAAGAAAGATCATTCTCATCATATTCTAGCTTTCGGTTACTATTTCTACAAAACAGTGTACTATATATTTCTATCTAGAAACAATTGTTTATTAGACGCACACAATTTAACATCTTCTTTCTAACATCTGATTCCGTGACGATAACACCTTTCTTATAACAAAGACCATGAAGCTCTTTGCAGCCGAGAAATGTGAGCCAAGTGTGTCTTTGGAAAGTTTCGAATCAAGGAATTAACAGTCGTGATACGAGTACCACACATTGTCATTTTCTTAACTTAATGTTCGTTCATTTTGACATAAAAACATGGATTTTATACTCAACATTTTTCTCCCGTTGCTTTTATATCATTAGCTACGTACTTTCGCTTAATCTGGCTACCAAATTATGAAAGGAAAAAGTTTGATAAAATTCGCTCACGCGCAGTTAAAAATTAGTTCTTTAAATGGTTATATCTCACTGAATATTCAAAGATTTTAAATCAAATTTCAGTTTAATATTTCTCTTCATCATTTGCACCTTTCCTGTTAAATTCGTTAAATTCGGTTGATAAATGTGCTTAAAATGGGAAAATAAACGAAAATTTAAAAAGAAACTTAATGTCTTTGTTAATAAACATGTTATTTTTATGAAAATGCATAGAATATTGCATATAGCATGCAAAATATTTCGTGAAAATTGAAGATTATTTTCTGGTTTGTATGATACAGCTTGACCAAAAAATACTGCTTTCTTTATAACTTTGATTTTGGTTCCCTAAACGCACGCGGGACCGAGTGTTTACTGGAAAGTGGATTCAAGCATGTTATTTATGGAGTCTAAGTTACAGAGGAATTCGTCATTCATTTCTCTATTAATTTGAGAAAAATGTCTAAAATAAAAAATGCATAATAACTGTTGGCTATATAGTGTAAATCTCATGAAAGACGTTGCCTATTGGTTGAATATGGCGTTTACGGACGAATAGGAAACATTACCATCAAAAGCGGTTATTAACTAAAGTGGAACAATAACAATAAATGTAGCCAGACTGCGCAAATCTTGCTTCGATAGTAGAAGAGTTTATATTTTCTGCTGAAGATGATATACTTAGTGTACAATATCTTTGAAAACGATGCATCTTTCTCACGGCAGTAAGTACTGGGAGAGCCATTCACACTATTGTTCTGCGTTATTTCGTCGATTTTATTATCAACATTTTGGCTATGTTACGAGAATTCTATGATGGGGTGACCTAAGATAAACCGAACCCAAGCAAGTCTCGGCTAACTGATATAGCATTTCCTTACAGTTCATGTGTTCTTCACTTACTTTGGTCTCGGTTTATTTTAGGTCACCCTGTGTGTTCTATATGGTATTCTCATATGTTGGTCACACATCTGATAGTCTATGTGAAAACCTAGCTGTTCTTGAGTGTTTTTGATATACTAGTAAGATTGCTTCCGATGTTTACCGGTCACATGAAGGAAGAGTGTGCACTTGAAATATACGTAAATAATTATTATTTTTTTTCAAATGCAGAACGTCTGTAGGCAAAAACGTTTAAGTACACATGCGAAATGTTGTAAGGATGGTTTGTTTCAGCTTCCTTCAAGCGCAGTCTGTGCATTGGGCTTTCTCTTTGACCTCGAAACATCAGCCACAGTTCGAATGATTTACGGATGTTTTATGTCAAATATCATAATAAACTTAGTCATAAAGACCGGTATCTAAAGAATAAAGAAATTTAAAAACATTCTAGTTACAATCAGAATCGTTTCTAGAAGTTTAATTTGAAATTGAATAATAACAAAATAAATTCAAAGCATAAATTTGTATTCTAATCTCACTGGAACATTTAAGCGCCAAAAGCTAATCTCAGAAAACATTTCGGATATAGTACGACGTTAATTTATGTGAAGCTCTTTGCAAGCATTATATAGATGGTAAAGTAACTAAGTTTCTTGTCAGAATTCATCCTACCTTTTTTAGGAAACCCAAAAGTTGGTTTGTATTAAGGAACTCCCGGTTCAAGTCAAAATCTGGCGAGATAAAAAAATATCTTGAAACTCAGTCATAAGCCTGAAATTTTGAAGTAAACCAGAAATGATTTTCAAAAGCTTTATATCATATACCTTTAAATTGATTCATTGCTTGTAAGGAACAGTAATTTAATTTTGATAAGTTTTGAATTTGATAGCCACAGATTTTTAAAATATTAAAAATGATTAGCCAAACTATTTGAATGTAGCTGTTGAAAGGAGTTTCAGCAGAGTTTTAAAACAAAAATTAAAAAGTTGCAATTTTTATCATTCTTACAAGTACAATGTTTTTATAAGATAGCTAATTTTTTAGAATTTTAATTAAATTATTCCTTGAAAGAAAATTTTCTTGAAACTAGAATGCTTTGTTACCAGAATCGTACAATAATTCTAAAAATTTGCTTTTGTGACAGTGATGTTCTCAAAATTAAGTATACACTTGGTTTTGATTTAACCCTCAAACAACATCTTCTCTCACTCTCTTCTAACGATGTTTTAAGAAAAGACTGTTGAAATACTGATGAAAATTTAGATTTATTTAAAACATATGAACATCGTATATTGAAAAACAAAGTTCTAACCGACCTTTTCGCGTGAGTTTGAACTCAGTGGCATTATTCATATTCGCTAGTAAATACTGTCCTTTAATGTCCGAGCCCTAAAGTAATCTCTTCATTTATAATGTTGTTCATTCTACCATTAATTATTTTTTCCTTATTTTGAACCCAAATTTAATTTATCAAATTAAACGAAATTGTTCTCCAGATGAACTGCTTAAAATTCCAGCTAACTTATTAGTATTACTTTTCTGTTAATTTTAATACAGGTTATTCTTGTTTCCACTCTAGCATTTTGAGTTACTTGTGGAAGCCTCCGATATCCTTGTTCCCATTAATCGGGATTTCACTACAGACTAAGGAGTAAATCGAACCATAATGATGAAGGTTGTGCAATCAAATTTTCATTTGCCAATATGTTTGCTACTAGATTTTATTGAATCTCTAAAGACTAACTTGAAATTTTTATATCAGCTTGAAAGAGAAATGGAAAAAAAAATTCAGCAGTAAAACAAATTGAATTTCTGAAAGATCAGGTGAATTACCTCTCCTAGGAAATCATTCGTATTGTACCGATCATAATCCCAACACGTGATTTCTAAAGTTCTTGTTTGTAGATCAGATCTTCGAAGGGGTGAATATATAAAAGTTTGGTGCCATTTGGGCTCATTCGTATTAGCTATAGTTTTCGTTCGACGTTTACTCTTCTCACTGAAAAAAATAATTAATCAAAGCATTAATGCACATAATAATTTGATTACAAATAATGATTTATCAGGAATAGTCATTCGAATTTGAAGGCACTGACCTAAAATAAAATCAAATAAAAATACGTATAAAAAATGAAAATTTTCTAAAAGTCAACAGTGTCTGGACAAATTTTCCGACCAAAATTTCATCCTTCATCGGCACCAAAACAGAATTCTGAATCAACGCCGAAATCATCTTGGCAAAAACATCGTGAACAAAATCGTGGCAGAGAAAACAACGCAAGGTGAAAACGTCGTGGTACATCGTTGGAGAAAAGAAAGCAAAACATCGTCGTATAAAATATCGTTTTAGAAAATAAAGCGATTCAAAAACTTTGCAGCTTAAAAACATCGTCGTCGAAAATATCGTGGTAAAATGTAAAGCAGCTACAAATCATCACGTGACGATAATAAAGCAGACATGCGTTTTTCAGGCATTCAAACTTGTAAATGCATATTCGCATAACGATTTGTGTGCGCAAGAAGGAAAAAGGAATATTTTTACTTTTACATTTCCCACTTTTGAATTAACTGATAAATTTTTGCTCAAAACGTAAGGAGACTTAAGCATTTAAAAACTGAAAATGAGTAGAAAATTAATGCAACTTATAGCATTTAACAGAGGTTTAAACTTCCTTAATTTATTTTAACTAATAAAGGTCACTCGTAAATAAACTTTTTTATATAATTTTATTGGCTCAATTTCACTCAATTTTTCTTGAAAAATATATATATTAAAAAAGAATACAAAAAGACAGATAAGTAACTGCATGGAGGTAAACGCATGCCCACGATGTTATGTTATCGTCATGCGATGATTTGCAGGTATTTTATTTTTTGCCACGATATTTTCAATGACTTTTTAAATTGTGAATTTTTTTAAGCGCTTTATTTCAGAAGACTGCATTTTATGCCATCATGTTTTCTCTTTGCTTTCGTTTCTCCCACTATGTTTTGTACCTCAGTACTTTGGCCTTGCGTTGCTTTTTCCGTGATGTTTCCCTCATTTTTGGTGGAGACCTTTTCATGACACACATGAAACTGACAGTGAGGTAACTTATAAATAACGTTTTTTACAATCAATAGAGTTTTTGCGGCGATTCACATGATCGGACATAAATATCACAGAATTCCCTTATTTGTATTTTTTTCACAGGTGAAAGACATACCCCGGAAGTTTGACAAATGAAGGCTTTGTTTGTCATTTGAAATAGCTGTACACAAACAACTGGAGGAATTTATAAGCATAAAATATTTTATTTTTAAAAAAAACGAAATATCCAATTTACGATAAGACGTATTTTATCCTTTAAATTTTTTAAACTTTAAATTGAAGTTTCCGTTTCATAGTTTTTTGTTTTAGTAATACGAGCTTCCTTAACAATTAAACTCCATAAAATACTAATTGAAAGTGATGAGTTAATTTTATTTGCGGGGAAATCTAAAATAATAAAATTTTATTCATTTTCCTTACATGAAGGAATTTATTGAAATGAGATTTTTCGGGAATATGAGCGCGTCATTTTGCATTTGAGCTGATAAATAAACCTGATATTGCATTTGAGCTGATATTTACATTAAAAATTACTATAGGAAGTTGAAAAAATCCAACATTATTTGTTTAAGCCAGAAGTGTTGGCTTATGTGAACTCGGGTTGGGTCAAACGTTAACTCTTTGTGATTGAATAAAAGGGCTATTTACACACTTCTTCTGACAATGTCTGCCTATCTTTAAAGGCCTGAGGAAAATTCCTCTACAGCTTTTCTAGAGCTCGTCAATTTATGCTACTAAAGTAAACAAGTCTATAAACTTATGTCATGCTGTGATAAAACGCATTAAAAAGTTTTAATCCTTTCTCTGTTTCCTCACATCATAAAAAATGATGTTTTTAATAACAGAATTTTATTCTTATTTCAAGGCTTTTTCCAGATGACGTTAAAAATGAAAAGCATTTATCATTAAGGAATAAATTATAGCTAAATATTTTAATATATTATCTTAATTAATCGCTTTTTTATGCTATTATTGTTGCTTTTGCATTTGCAATCAGCTGAGAAACGTTTATTTTCTATGTACGAAGAATACTGGTTGTGACTGGGAGTTACTCTTCAGTATTTGCATTCCTCATTGATTACATCCCATAAAGTCCTCTTCCTGTAACTTGTATTGCATAGGAAATGAAAAGATAATCTAACATATCCACATTATCGACAGCTGCCTCAGACACTTGAGGCCATTTTCACCATACATCTTCGAGATTTCTTTCTAAATTACAGAGCTTCCATCCGCATGCATTACGAATTGATATATTCTATTTCCTTTACATATTTCAAAAATTTACTTTTGTTTTACTTCATGCATTGTTAAAAATAAATACACATTTAGTTTAAACAAGTGCGAATCAAATAATGAATATATGCCAATGCTATTCACAATCGATTTGATCAGCTTTCCATTTCTGAGTGGAATCTGAAAAAATGTGTAATTCTAATTTACCAAACCAGAAATTATTAAATCCAAAGCCAATTAAGTGAAATGTTGACAAATGGCTAAAATCACTTCAATGTTTGGCAACAATCAAGATTTAACAGATATACAGGTAGCGATTATTAACTATTAGTGGTTAGTCATAGAAATAGCAAATTGCAGTAAAAGGTGAAAGCAAGAATTTTTGTTTCATTAACATTTTGCGAGGTTATATTCAAAGTGCTATTAGGATTACAGGCGACATTTGATACATCTGGGAATTTCTCAGTGTTTTATATAACATTATAAAAATATAACTTTTTATTTGTGACTATCTCTTTATAATGATTTTATATGCAATCATTATGTAGCAATTTAGTTTTCGAATTTCTGAAATGCTGTTCAAATTTTGTCTTTTAATAAAAAAACACTTTAGGTAACAGAGAGCAACCCTAAGAAGACAAATTTGAAGAGTAGGAGGATGATTTATAAAAGTTAAATTTTTCTTTGCAGTCGAAAGATTGAAGTTAATTCCAATGTATAAAGAGACCAGCAGATGCTTTTTATTTGTCAGATCCAATTCTTTTCGAGTCTATTACCTGATCTTTTTTTTTTGGCTTGGCAATATGAATTCTTTTCAGTAGTCAGATCTGTCTCTTCTTTCTAGAACATGGAGTATATTGTAGTCTCTTGCCAAAACTTCCTTGTTAATTGTACCTTAACATTCAAAACTTCACCAACATGGCTGTTACTGTAAATTGTAAATGTAAACTGGCCGTACTGTAAGTGTAAAATCTCTCTGCCTAAAGCGAGTTTTTTCTTAACTATATGCAAGATGAAGACGCAAGGGAAACACGCCGACGTGGAAAATAAAACAGGCAAATCGACAACCTTGTATTTGGCGTAGATTTTGTAAAATACCAATCGATTTCGAGGGCAAAACGGGTCCCCCTTCATCAGGAGCAAAAAAATTCTGCAAAAGCGAGAAGGCGAATGCCGATCCTATTTATACCCACAAGCGACCAGTGGAAGAGCCCATAGCGCCATGTATCGGCAGAAACAGTAACTAAAAATGAAGGGTTAAGTTAGTAGAATTTTGAAGGCATTAGGCAAGACTGGATTGGAATTGAAATCATTGACTAAACAGGATAAATTTTCGTGAATGTGAAAAGCTTTAAAATTATCCAGAAAGCTGGTTCTATTAGAGAATAAGATTTTCTTGAAGCTTTTCGATTCACAAAACTCTATCCTGTTTAGTCAATGATTTCAATTCCAACCCAGTCTTGCCTAATGCCTTCAAAATTCTACTAACTTAACCCTTCATTTTTAGTTACTATTTCTGCCGATAGATGGTGCTATCGGTTCTTCCAATGGTCGCTCGTCGGTATAAATACGATGGACATTCGCTTTCTTGCTTTTGCAGAATTTTTTGCTTCTGATGAAGAGGGACTCGTTTTGCCCTCGAAATCGATTGGGATTTTACAAAATCTACGCCGAGTACAAGGTTGTCGATTTGCCTGTTTTATTATATGCAAGATGGTTATCAGCTTCTGGAAAATTTAAACCAACTTTCCTCACCAACTAATTAGTTTGAAAAATTTACTATCATTCTTTTAGAATGTCTGGTTTTTGTCTTTTTAGTCCTTAAGTTTATAAGTTTAAGATTTCTTTTAGATTTTCTCCCTTCTTTCTGCATTACTTCATTGTGTAACTGGAAGCACACTCGACGCGTATTCTGGAGGTCGGGAATTCGAATCCCCGCGAGGGCATTGCCCTTTCTCACATCTCCAGCATGAAAAATCCTAATGACTCTACGAGTTCCTAATAACAGATATAGGCTGCATAAATTCAAACTAGAAATTTTAATTCAAACTCGTTCTTAAAAGAAAAAAACTTAAAATGCATTAGTAATGACTGCTGTTAGCTATTATTTGGAAGGTTCACTGGAACTAATCGAAAAATTCAGTAATAACGCTTTAACAGATAAACAGGCATGCTATTTTCCTTTCGTTGTAACTGATTATTTGGACTACATATTAGAAAATACACTTGTTCTAAAGGCAATGAAAATTAAATAAATTCTTTTTTATTTTAATAGAAAAACGCCTTTTTACATAAGTTTTAGTTGCTTTTAAATCGTGTCTCAAAAGTAATGCAGGTTTTAAACTGCATCAGAATATTGCGAGTGTCACATGACACGTGGGCGATATTTGCTGGATATTAGGTTTCTTATTTAACCGAAATGTTTGCTCTTTCAAAGTATGTCGAACTTTGCCATTTTATGCATCCATATTCATTTTGAAAATTTAAATCCTGTTTTACTTTTGGGACACCATTTATTTAAGTCACAGATTCTCAATGAAAATTTGTAAGTAAAAACAGCATTATTTCACCTATTCTCTTAAAAGTCGTTTTGAAAGCATAGAGAAACTCTGTATTAGTTCACTGTTTGTTAAAATAAAGGGAACTGAGAGAAATGAAACTTAATATTAGTTACTGAAATATCATTAAAAGCAATTTGTAAAATATGATTTAACGAAAATGACCATGTTTTCCAGATGATAAATTACTAAACATTGAATTTAAAACCAAATTTATGGAAATCTAAAGATGATGGAAATGATGATAGAAAAATGGCATCCTCTGTTTTGCAACAAATATTTCTTTAATATCGTTATATTCAGCACCGCTAATCGAAATGCAAACCTCACCTCTTGAGTTTCTAAAATATCCAAACAATTAATTCTTTTGGAGAACTGAACGCCACTCTTCTGGAAATGTGCTTTTCAAATCTGGAGGCATCTGATGGTGCGGGGAGACATTTGACGTTCCGCAATTATGTTGCTAAGGCATCCCATAGATGTTCATTCAAGCATCTATGCAATGTTATGTTCGTTATTTAATCTGGATAATTCTTTCGAGTGATATTTTCTGTTTCCAAGTATTCTGACATCAAATTTCAAATCAAATTTATTTCTGTTTCCAAGTATTCTTGCTCGATGCGGATGAGCCTTGACATCATTAGCAAGCAACCTGACTTAACACACACCTAAAAAATTTTACATGGGGCTCCAATGTATTGTTCGTATATTTGTGACCAGTTACAGAACCTCTACCAAATCCATGCAGGTCAATGCGGGCATTTTTGATGACTCCATTCTAAACCATGAAACATTTTCTTTGGACATGGTGTCTTTCATCCCTCACTTGCTCCAAATCAGAACGCATCTAAAATCACAATCCAGGTTATATCTGGACTCGTTAGTAAGCAGTACACGATTCCGTTTTTCTTGGCTCTTTTGAGAATGACGACATAATTATGGCTCCAACCTAACAGCGCTTCTCTGGAAGGTGGAATTCGAAGGGTTTCTCCACGGTTTTCTCACATAAGGTCCAATCTTAAGAAGCAGTTTGAAAACAGGATAACGACTAATTCTAGTTCTTGTGATAGCCTGAAATTCTAAAACCAAATAATCTTAAATCAAATATCTTTTAAACATTTCCCGGTCACTTCCAGGCAAAATGACAGAAAACGGTCCGCGATGCAATTATTGCACTTGGTTGCTCCTAACCGGGCTGTCTAGTAACTCACTAACTGCTTAAAATGCGGTTGCAAGCTCTTTATATGACACTTTGAAGGATATTCATGTCATGTGTGAGCTACATTTAAGTTTGTCCCTCCTCTTTAAGTCTATCAATTGTCACCCGCTTTTGCCCTTTGCTTAAATGACGCTTATAAAACGTAACTAACGAAAGCTCCATTCCAGAAACCATATTAAGTTTAATCAATACTGCAGACTCGAATTTCAGCATGTGTCCATTGCGCAACTGGTTGCCAGTTGCTTGATTTGTATACTTCATGCTCGAACCTATGCGCAAAAGTCCAGTTTTGCGCTCAGTTATGGATACTTAACATAAATTATTGCACCGTTGGACACTGGATGAAATCAGTGAGCTTGTTTATTTAAATTATCCCTAATTTTGACCAGCAGTGTATATTTTTAACAAATATTACTACTTACAGAATCAGATATAAAATGAGCTTTTTCAGCTTTTCTCTGGTCACTAAGAAGCAGAATCTGCGTAATATGTACAGTTACAATAAATCAATATAATGAGTATAAAATTGGCTAATCTATGACTTAGAATAAATGAATTGATTACTATTTGGAAGCCACATAATTTTCCATATTACAAGGCTAGCTCTAAATCATTTAAAAATCAGAAAGTACAATTAATCAATATTTTGCTTTAAAGAAAATGCATTAAAATTCTTAATTAATGTGCGTGCTATTCAAAATTTCAACTCTTATAAGATTAGAAGTTTATGAATACTGATGTTTCAAACGTACCTGCGGTCAGGAAGTAAAAACATTTTTACATATGGATTCCTTTTCTGGCCTTGAGGGCCTGGTGGAAATCCCACAGCTTTCATAATGGTAACAACTAACTGTAATGTTCGTGAATCATACCACAGCTTCACCTGTTGCAAGAAAACAAAATTACTGCCTTATTAATCGAGTATTGAGCGTTATTTCATTTTTATGCATTCGAATATTGAACAGATACGTATTTCACAAGAAAAAAAGTTTTTATTATCAAAATTATTTATAATGAAATATCAAAATTTAATGTCTTTAACACATTCTTGTTCAGAGGATTTTTTTATTTTAGCAGTAGAAGTTATTGTTATCAGTAGGAAAGTAGCGTAAGTTATTGCGTTTAGTAGTAGAAGTTATTGTTCTCAGCGGAAAGTAAAGTAATCTGACTGCTTAAAGCTGCATGCAAATGGAAAGTGTCTGCAAAAATGAAAGAATAGGGTGCATTTATAGTGTTCATTATTAATAAGTTACGTGGAAAGAAACACAAATTTAGAAATTTTTTCCTTTTAGCAAGACTAAAGTGAGAAGGAACGTAAGTAAAACTGTATGACAGTTTTTGTTTGTGCATTAGTCACACAGAAACTGCTGTCCAAAATTCTAAAGGTTTTCCTAACAAAATATAACAAAAGCAGAATGAAGAACCTTTTTTTCAACAAACTTCAGTGCTCTTGTTTAAAAATTTTATAAACTAAGGTTTTTACAATGGAAATAAATAATTTAGAAGGAAACTGATAAAAGGCATCAGCTGAATGATAAAAAATTTGGGAATATTTTTCACTGAGAGCAAAATTTGGTATTTGAATTCTTTGCTCCAGTGATATAAAACTATTGTTCATACATAAAATCGCTACCGATTGACAAAATTTGACAGTGATTACTTTGGTTTTTCAAGTTAGTTTACATCTATTGCGGAAAATCTTCAGTAATATTAGACAACGAACTTCTGCTCATTTATGAATGGCTCAATTAATTCGTAAATTCTTCTTCATTAATTTCCAAAAATTGCGGTTTTTATTGTAAGGTATTTCTCCTGCCTTCTTGGCATGCCTTCGTGGTGGAGTGCTCAGTACGGGCGGCGCGTATTCGAGAGGTCCGTTGTTCGAGTCCCGGCGAGGGCTTTGCTCATTTTTCACCTCTCCTGCATCGTAATAACCTAATGATTCTGCAGTGGCGCCCGAACTAAAAGGTTGGTGGATGGTGATTCTCCACCACCAGGATTTGGCGATTGGGTTCCCCTAATCCCCAGTCGCCCTTTAAAAGGGGGGTTACATAAGGTATTTCCCCCGCCTTCTTGGCATGCCTTCGGGATGTAGTGGTCAGCACGCTCGGCACGTATTCGAGAGATCCGTGGTTCGAGTCCCGGCGAGGGCATTGCTCATTTTTTCATCTCTCCTGCGCTCAAAAAAATACCTAATGTCTTTACAATATTCTTAGGCACAATGTAGAGTTGAAGACTACTTTTGCTAACTGTATTTATTTGTAAAGAAAATTATGAAACATTTACATTTATGAATAAATTACTCTTTTTTCCTGCTCTTCGTGAAAGAATTATCTGGTTTTGGTTTGGTTTGCGTGATTATGGCAGAGCCTCGAGGGCTATCTACCTAAGTGGAGGACTTTCTAAGAAAAAATGGCTCATATACACGTTACACATGGGCAAAATCACGGAAACGCTCATGCAGCTACCCCTTTCGGGGGAATGGGGGAATCGAACTTCGGAACGAACTTCCAGTGTTCAGCGACTTTGCCGCTCAGCCGCTGGCGGGCCTGAAAGAATTATCTGAAAAGTTAATCTACGTTTTTGAATGGCAGGATATGCATTAAAGAAATTAAATAGTTAAGAATCTGCATAAATGTATCTGTGTTTCTCGCATTATGGTAAAACAACGGTACCTAGTGTCATAAAATTTTGAATAATGTAATCTTTCAATGAATATGGGCATCCAGAAGCCCGAATTTGAAGTTTGTTTTATTATCGATTTCACATTTTGTAACACTTTAACGAATTTTTGATTAACAAACTCAACAATTTCAAAGCGCGCAATAGCAGTACTTACGAAAAAAAAACATATGCTCATGCGATATTGCTGTTGAACTGAATTTTAGGGTTTAAGTGCGAAGATAATGATATTTAATAAATAAAGTTGTGAGGTTCCACTATTTAAATCTAAAGTTCTAGTTTCTAACCCCACGAACACTTACCAAGCGAATAATCGCTTAAGTGTGAACAGAACACGTGAGACTTGGGAAGGGTTTGAAACTTTTTAGTTTTCAATATATTTACAATCAGCTCCGGCTCGGAGCTTTACAATAAAGCCGCCACTCGGGCTTGAACTTAAATACTAAATAATTTGAACTAAAACTAGCTTAACTAAAGCTTTTAAATTATATAGCCGAAGCTATCAAAATCTAATTAGTTGGCTCCTAAATGTTTATTAAATCGGCGAAGCCTAGCAAGGGCCTAAGATATGGCTCAGCGTAGCAATAGCTAAGAGAGATGTAGCCAGAAGGCAAACGCGCGCTCGTCAGGAAATCAGACTCTCTCTGTTGAAGTCGGTTACGTCATGACTTAAATAGTACTCATTCTCCTTTGCATTATCTGCGTTTCTGAATTCACATTCTGGCAGGAAATTGTAAGCTGAAATTAGAATAAGATAGGAAAGATACAAAACTTAAAATAACTGTTTGTTAACATAAGGGAAACCTTACAAAGTTAGCACACAAAACGTTAGAAAAAGATCCTTTGGGTGTAATGTAAAATCTGAAAGCTTTGAGATTTTATTATTTTTTTAATATTTTCCTGTTTTATCTTACACATTTATATCAAAGAGAAGAACAAACAAAAGCCGTGAAATTCCTATATTTCCAAGAATTTTTCTTTGTTGGATTTCCAATGCCTTGCAAGGTTTATCCTAATTTTAATAACAGTTATTTTAAGTTTATGCATCTTTCCTATCTTTCTAGTTTCAGCTTACAATTTCCTGCCGGAATTTAATTTCAGCAACGTAGTTAATGCAAATGAGTAACGCTCATTGCTAATGCGTAACGCTCATGAGTATTGCTACTCTCGGCCACACTTTAGGCCCTTGTTTGGCTTCGTCGACTTAATTAAGATTTAGGGTCCAACTACTTAGAATATTGATAGCTTCGGCTATATCTTAAGTTAGCTTTAGTTAAGCTTAGTTAACTTTAATTTCTTATTCATTTAAGTTCAAGCCCAAGTGGAGGCTTTGCTGTACGTTCCGAGTTAGGAACTGATTGCATTTATTCTGAGAAATAAAGGGTAATTAACCATCCTTGAGTCTTACGTCTCTGTTAATACACTTAAGCGATTAGTCGCTTGTTAGTGTTTGTAGGGTTTAAGGATTGAATACTGAACTAAATAAGTAAAACCCCACATTTAGCGCCCGAACTTGTCCTTAACGAAACATGCGGCTAGGTAGTGAAGATTCGTCGTTGACTCCCCCGATTTTTCAGTTCCCTCAATCACAGCCAAATCCAGGGGAGGGATTCAGGTTTATCATTGAAACAATGAAAGCGGCAATGAAGCCAGCAGCAACTTTTGATGGAAGAGGTTCCGTGATGACTTTTCTGGAGCAGCTGGACTTACACTTCGCGTTATAGCCTGTGAACCAGCTGCAGAAAATTATCATTGCTACAATGAACTTAAAAGGGCAAGCTCTCAGCTGGTCCAAAAATATTGGCAAAAGTTCGTTGGGGAATCCAGGATCTAAAACGCACACTTGGAAAAATTTTAAAAATTCGCCATTCAAACCATTCCCAGTTGTGAAAAACCGCGAAAAACTGGAATCATAATTATTTAGGAAATATCAAACTAATTTTGACGAATTAAGGGACTTCTTCTTAAGGAAGATCCATTTTGTCAAATTATTGTATGGAAAAAGGCCCGACAAAGAAATTATCGAAATCATATTGCCGCAATTCCGTCCGTCAATCCAGGACTTTCTTGAAGTCAGGAATCCGCAAACCCTGGAAAACTTATTCGAATTAGCGGTGAAATTTCAGAGTACGCGAACGGCCGAAAACGCGCATGCAAACAATTCTAGGCAGTATTCAAGGTTTCACGCTCAAACGAAACCTCAAGGTCAGCAGAATTCTATCGGCAAGACGAGAAAGTTGCAAAGTCAGAGAAGAAAAAGACTGGTCAGTCCAAAGCGTGGGGAAATAAAAAGCAGCTGGATCAAGGGGGAGAGAAAAAAAATTTAAAGTAATCACGGTGACCAGCAGGAGGGTTGGGTTACCGTCTGGAAAGGAAAATCCCTCAGAAATCAAACTGAATACGGTAGTTGTACAAAATTTGGTCTTGCCAGATATTCATATATTACTAAACGATGACCCTACTACCGCCCTACTGAAAACCGGGGCTCAATGCAGCTTCCTGTCGTGTTCAAAACAACGGGACAACGGGTGATTGCTGCCCAAGGCAAACAGTGTGTCTGCTTAAAAAAGTAGGGCTGCATATTCAAATAAAGAACGAGGTGCAGAAAATAAATTTTTTAGTGGCAAAGAATTTCTTAACCGCAGTTATATTGAGGGTTGATTTCTTACGCGCAGCTAACGCAAAAATTAACTTCAAAGATTTTACTTTACAGGTCAAGATGGACAAAATTGAAGTTGAACACGCCGCAATGCCGGAGATAGAGTTGAATCATGTCAAAGAAGGAGAAAGAGAGAACTTGGAAAAACTGGTATGTCGGTTTTTAAAGTTATTCGACGAGAAACCTGGCTTCTGCCAGATTATGACTCACAGTATTGATACTGGTAGTGAGCCCCCAGTTGGGTCTAAACTGTATAGGTATGACCGTGTGAAGGAAGACATTCTCGAGCAACACATTAAGAAAATGCTCGAGAATAAGATAATTATGCAAAGTAACGGCCCCTATGCCAGTCGAATAGTTATACGCATGGAGAAAAATGGACTTCCACCCGAACGCGTGGAGATTTGCCGTTGATTACCGTAAATTAAATAGCGTAACGAAATACCCCACATATCCCCTCCCGATAATAGATGAAATTATAAGAAAGAGTCGTTCGTCGAAATATATGACTACACTAGATCTGACGTCAGGCTATATTCAAATTGCAGTAAAACCCGAGGATGTCGAAAAAACAGCTTTTATTACTAAGTCAGGTGTGTATGCCTTTTTGAGAATGCTTTTTGGCTTAAGCGGAGCTCCGGCTACATTTCAAAAAGTTATGGACATTGTTTTAAGACCCGTCTTGGACAAACGTACATTCATCGATCTCGATGATATTATTGTGACTAGCGAAACCCTAGAGGAACACATTAAACATTTAGAGGAAGTTTTTACATTATTAAATGAGGCGGGCCTGGAAATTAATCCAAAGACGTGCAAATTTGTCGCCAAGGAATCGAGGTACCTCGGCTATATTGCCGAATTAAAAATGGACCCAGAGTTCAAAGACATTAACGCTTATCTGGAAGATCCCGAAAATTTTGAACACGTAGACTTAACGGCTATTCGCAATAGGGCGACCCATTATGAAATTATTGATAGATTGCTGTTTTACACGAAAACAACCAAGGATAATCAGAAGCTGCGGCCGGTAGTCCCAGTGAGTCTAAGCTTAAATATTTTAGAGGAGCTCCATGACTCAAAAATAAGGGGGCATCTCGGGATTAGGAAAACCCTGCAAATGGTCCGCGAAGCGGTGCATTTTCCATTGTACAAAGTGGTGACGGCGTATGTCAGGTCATCTCACTTGCGTCAATTAAGTAACGACCTTAATTAGAACCCGACCTTAATTAGAAATATTTGTAAAGTTGGCTCTAAACAGGAAAAGTTTTAATGATGAATTCAAGGAAGCGCTATTGCTACAAGTTTTGAACTTCGATGAAAAAAGAGTTTTGTAGAATTTACGCTCTTAAACAAAGTCGAGTAGTTAAAGTATTCTTCGAGTAGTTAAATACTGGTGGCGAAAAATGTAAGGTTTATACTAATTTTATTAACAGTTATTTTAAGTTTATGCATCTTTTCTATCTTTCTAGTTTCAACTTACAATTTCCTACCGGAATGTAATTTCAGAAACGCAGTTAATGCAAATGAGTAAAGAGTAGTATTTAAGTCGATGTTTCACCGACTTCGACCTGAGTTCCTTACTAGCGCCCGTTTGCGTTTTGGCTACGCCTCTCTTAGATATTGCTAAGCTTGGCGATAGTTTAGGCCTTTGTTTGGCTTCGCCGACTTAATTAAAATTTAGGGGCCAACTACTTGGAATGTTGATAGCTTTGGCTATATCTTTAGTTAGCTTTAGTTAAACTTTAATTTCTTATTCATTTAAGTTCAAGCCCAAGTGGAGGCTTTGTTATGCGTTCCGAGTTAGGAACTGATTGTATTTTTTCTGAGAAATAAAGGGTAGTTAACCCTTCTTAAGTCTTAACGTCTCTGTTAACACACTTCAGCGATTAGTCGCTTGTTAGTGTTTGTAGGGTTCAAGGATTGAACACTGAACTAAACAAGTAAAGCTCCACAGCCTATTAATAGGAAGTGAGGATAAATTGGGTATTTTCCTTAGTCTCGTGCAGTATTTATACTCATAAAAACCTCCCTTAATTAAAATAACTGCATTTTAACACTGATAGCTAAATAACATTTTCAGCCCAGCAACAGCCAAACAGTAATGTCGCTGAAGACTGGTAGTTTGGCCCGATGTTAGAATCCCTCGGGTGGTCTGGCTTCATGGGTGTTTTCGTGCTTTTCCCCATCCGCGCTTTTCATTAAGACCTGTGTGCAAGCCATTTTCCTTTAGAAATTCCTCCATGAAAGTAATCGCTTCCTTTAGGCGGATAGCCCTCGAGTACTTTGCCGTAATCAAATAAGCCAAAATCATTCGCACTTTTTTGTTGAAAGAATGTTTCCATATATTTAATTGCTGCTGTTAAAAAAGAAAAATATTTCTGAATAGCTTTAGAGATTATATTTCCCCTCGTTGAATTAATTTCGATTTAGTTCTCTATGTATTAAAATTTTATTACCTGAATCCTTCCACCAACGGAAGCATGGCGAGGCCTGAGTGGCATTTTATCTGGTGAACTTGGAGACGTGATCATCACACTTGGCCTTCTGTCCTCTTGGAGGCTCATTTGCTTTCGGGTGTCCAAAGTAACGAGCCAATCTGATTTGAGAAGAAAAGGAAAGAAAAAATTAGGGAAGATTCTGCTTAGTGCCAGAATTGTGATAATAATTTACAGTTTTTTAATTAAAATATGATGAAGTTGAAGAACAGCATATTAGTAGTACATGCTTGCTCATTAAGAATTTGAAATCACATGGCCCTTCGAATTTTGTGCAAAAAATAGTGGGTAAAATAGAGATAATATGGTAGTACAAAATAACAGATGTTCACATACGACTTATAAAGTTATAAAAGATTAAAAGAAATTCAGCTATAAATGTCACTTTCTGACGGGAAAAAGTACAAGGCAGACAGGTAAGTTAACTTCCTATACGTATTTTATTTAAGCGCAAGTTGATATGCAAATCTTCTAAGCGCTGTGAAACTTAAATATAACTTTAATCTCACATGAGTTAACGTATACGTAAATTTATATTCTACATTTAAAGCTTCCATACGCTCTGTGTGTGCATATATTCATTTATTTATCAATTTACACCTTTGAATCAAAAATATTAATGCATGTTGAATTCAAAATTAGTAAGTTTATTCAAAGGTGCAAATGAAAACGGGAATATGAGTAACATCAGATATACAAACTGATCAATTAACCATATTATTAACAGAGTTATTAAGATCATTATTAACAGAGTTATTAAGATCATTTGCAAGATTAAACGGAGAAAAATGGTTAACATACAAGGTAATTCATTAAGTCAGATTTAATCTTTAAATTAAGAGGGCCATTTATTCATTCATAAAATACTTTGCGCTAAAATACATTTAATTAATAGAAATTTGAGCTCATTTAGCTTGAATATTAATGTATGCAGGAAAATAGCCAATATTCAGTAGTGAAGAGCTTCGATAGTTGAAAGAATTGTAGTATTACAATAGTACATTTAACTGATATGCAAAGTACATATATTTCGCTTTTGCCTGGATTGATAGCTGTTAGCCATTTGTTTAATAAGAATACGAACTGACTTTAATTACATTCTTTTGTAGTACTTTAGTAGACTTTAATTACATTCTAGTTATTTTAAGTGGTGTTTCCTAGCAATTTAAAAATTATTAAAGGAAGTTAGATCTGAGGTTGCGTTGTCGTTCATTAAAAAAATGTAAAACCTGTTGTATGAAAACGCATTACAATGAAGGATTCACTTATAAGCTTTCATCTGCTTCAAAAGCTGAGAGTTCTACTGTCTTTTAGCTAATTTCGTTTGTGCTGTAGTTTACGCCAATGGTTCTCAAATTTCATTAGTTCGTGGTGTTCGTAGGCAAAACATAAGACTAACTAACAGTTAGATTGATTAAGTTGATGCTGTTCGATTAATTAAATTAAAAAGAAAATAAATGGAACACTGATTTCTGATTCACAAACAATTTATGTAAAAAGTATTAAAATAACTATTTATCCTGAATAATCGTATCACTAAATAAATAAATCGCAATTAGCGGAACAAATGTGTGTGATGCATTACGCATCTCGTATCTTGAAATCAACTTGGACACAGTGGGACTATTTCTAGCTCCACATTTATTTATTTACCACCCCTTAAAAAGTGTAACTTTACACAAACATGACGTCGCAAACAGAATTAAGATTTATTTAGTTTTACCACTTGATAGCGAATATTCATCGTTTACCGAAAGCCAACAGTTAACCAGTTTTAGTTATTATCATAAGTTAGCTCGATAAGACTTCGTTCTGTAGAAGTAATTGCAATTGAAGTTTGGGCTATGGTATGGCCTTGAATCCATACAAATGTTTTCGTATTATCTCCTTGAACATATTAGGAGAGTTAGATCTATGCTAGGTGTTTTCTGAAACCAGTTTGTGATTTGTTAATGGTTTTTCCCACCATAGTATCAACACATCAGTAATCCAGTTATAAAATTGTGTATGCCAAGTTTCTGTTTGTTGAAAATACACCAGCCCTGCAAGGTAGCAATGGCAGTCCTAGACGCTAAGGCTCAAAGTTTGGGAACTATTGGTGTAAGTGACATAGACATCATAGGCATAATTGCCAAGCAACTTGAGGAACTCTAACATTAGCAAGAGATTGGGAGATATAAAACATAAAAATACAGAGTTGGAATGTTTCAGGACTAAACAAAAATAAAGAAGTAGGGGAATTTTTTAGCCTCATATTCATTCAAAATGTTTGCACTTACTTCAATGAAGTGCTTGCCATGAGGTTTTTTGTTACTGCGTGGTATTAGAGCAGTTTTCCAAAAATTCCATCGAACACTGATAGTTAAGTTCGAATTTGAAGCCCGGCGATTGGTCTGGGTTACACGGGTGAATTCATGGTTTTCCTGACATGTAAAGCAAGGTCTCCTTTACGCTTCGGCAGACCACTTTTTGTGATTTCCGGTTCCCTCCGGGGGTTGACTCAGGAGAATTCCTGGGAAGTACTGGCTAGGATCTGTACTTAGACTCAACCACGGGGGTATATAAGTTGACTTCACAGGACTAAAGCCCGAGTTTATTCTCAGGTTGGTTCAGGCTTGGCAGGGACCGTACTGGTACTGTCGTGTCTGTTCCTCTGTCTGTGGTGGAGCTATATGTTAGATTTCGTCTGGGGCCAGAATAATATTCCATGTAAGGAGATCCTTTGAGAACGCTAGGTAATAGAGTCCTGGTTTACCGGTGCACTGTGATTTCCGGTATCCAAATAAACAAGCACCCCTCCCCCGCCGGAGAAGAACTAACGGGAGTACGAAGGTAATTTCTTTAGAAGCTCGGTCACTTATACTTGGATGTAGAGAGTCGGGTCGTTTTAGCTGCAGTTTCTGATTTAGCAATAAAACATATTTCAGGAAAGAGAAATCCGTGAGTACATGGTATGGCGCAAAGTCTCCAACTGGAATTTTTATTAAAGCATGAATGCTTGTAAATGAGCCGAGACTTTGCAATGCAGAAAGAAGAAAGATCGCTAATAAAAATATTTGTTTAACGTGTTGATATATTTATATTATTCTGCATTAACTGCACAACTCTCGTTAACGAATGATACCATGACATCATCATTAACTGATTTTAGAAAACATTAACAAACAACCCCCTTAGAATTGCATCTCTGTAAACGTTTTGAACAATTCTCACTATTTTTGAGGCCGATAAATCGAATTTCTATGACAACAAAATTTTATCATGACAGCAATTCAATAAAATGTTATTGCGCCATTCCTTTTTTTCAGCCTCATCTGAAACTGCTGACAGAGAGCATAAGAAATTGGTAGAAACGCCCTTGCAACAGCTAAAATCACACTAACATAGTTTGGTAGAATCTTCTAGGAGGATTTCTAGCGTCTACTTGCCGATCATCTTGAGTACTACCAGAAACCCATTTAGTCATAGAACTTTAGGATGATACTGTGCAATAGTCACTCGTGAGAAAGAGCTAAATCGCAAATCCCTCCCCTCTGTAAATTTAAGTCTGCTTATGCCTGAATTTTAGTATTAGATCATTTCTTGATAGTTTATAATAAGAATAAAAACTCTGGCACTGAAAAAATAATTTATTCTCCTAAAAATAACTGAATGGAATGAGAACTTTGCTACATTTATTCACGATTTATTATTTAGTATAGTTACAGGATTATTTACCCACGATTTTATATCATAGTTATATGGTTCATAGATTTAGTTGAAATTTAGTTGAAGGCCTTGAATGTATACAATACAAGATTAGCCTAAAACAAATACACATTTTTGAAGTTTTATAAAAACAACAGTTTTAATACCACGAAGGAAATATCTACACTTTTAGAAGAATATATCCTGGAGTTTACATGCTAAGTTACAAATGCTCTGTGTAACTCTCTCGTAACCCCCGTAAGGATTTTATAACACGTAAGATAACAATGTGATAGTTCTATTCTTCTCAAACATGTCTTATTATGCTTATGTCAACAGTTGTAGCAGCTGTTGTGATGCGTTGTTTCAGATTGTCCAAACTTGTAGGAAATGGAGAAAGAAAACCTCTGTCCTTGATATATCCCCACAAGAAGTAATCTCTGTTAATCCGAATTTCTATAGAGAATACACCACAGCCATGTTCTGGTCTGTTGAAAGGCCATTCCACTACCAAGGCAGACTTTTGTCCATATCATATTTCAAGATAATGCGGTACTAAAGTAAAAAATTGCTTTGTGTATCCAAGATCATAAAAAGCTTTTCTACTTAGTTAGCAGCCAGAGTGTTTGTTTGTCGTCAAGATTTCTCGTATGATGCTCATATTGTAGGGGTTTAGTTTAATTTTCTGACAGTTATTGTATTTTGTAACAAGCCTTTTCTTTACTTTCTCGTTTCCTACCTACGTTCCCATGCCAAAATGAGTTTTTAGGATTGCGTTTTATGCAAATGAGGTTGAAACAAGTATTTAAGCTGAAGTCTGGATCAGTTCACTAGAAGAGCTTAGAAGCACATGTCTGCCTTCCGGTCACGTTGTTGTTGTTGTTGTTGTTGTTGCTGCTGCTGCTGCTGCTGCTGCTAGTCTAATCTTACTGCTATTCGACCGTACTGTTACGTGCTTGCTAGTATTCCCCGGTGGTCTTAAAGAAGGGTCAACTCTGTTACTTAATTCTGTGTAGCTTCGGCTGGTTTTAGTTATTATTATATTAGTTTCTTATTTTCTATCTTGAGTTAAAAGCCCAAGTGGAAGCTTACTGTAAGCAGAGAAGGGGCTATCTGTTCATCTAGTTTGATTTGGAATAAAGGGTAAATTAACTTGTAATCCTAGGACTTGATCATTTGCTTACAACAACTCTGCGATAAGTCACTTCACAGTTCTTAAATATTTTAGCCCTCAAGGATTTCCAAATTATCTAGAATATTACAGTGTTATGAAAACAAGCAAAAGGAGACGGTTGTAAACTTGAAGGCTTCTGTTATGAAACGGTACTAAATTTTTTTCGGATAAAAGCAAACACTTTTCAATTTATAAGCATTTAATATAGGTGTCTGTTTCGTTTAGGCTAACTCTATATTTACTCAATGCAGCTGGTCAGTTTACCTTTTCTTTCTGCCGCCCAAACGTGCATGGATATATGTAAATGTGTAATGTCTTTGGAATATGGAGGTATTCTAGACATATGGTGAGCCAAAAGTTCTCTCGTGTGGCTTGGTGATAGGGAAAAAGCAGTGGTAAACACTCAAACCCATCTCCGGGGACTCCCTCTAAAAATTGGGGTGGCACTAGGCAAAATCGTACTGCCCCCTATATGGTGCTCAAGGCTCTTGTCAACGAGAGGCGTAATCGTTTTCTCCTTACTAAGATAAATTTCGTGGGTTTGTTCTGATTAGGTTAGACAAGTGAGAATAGTCACAACAGCAACAACCTTTCTACTTTCCGAGGCTCTTAAAAATTGTGTGTTTCAGATCTTATGCTTTGTATTGATCCCGTCAAAATAGGAGAACTGTTGGCTGAATTAATGCCTTATTTCGAAACTAAAAGAAAGGAAGTCGGGTTTTAACTAATAGATTAGTTACTTCAATTGTTTTGATAAAGTAAAATGTTGTTTCTGTCTCTTCTTAACTAAACGTGCCGTTCACCGATGGTTAAAGATAGAATACGCATTTTCTTTCCGTTTTGGGTAAAATGCGCCTTTTTATCGATTTGAATATGAGTAATTTATGTAGATAAAATATTCCGATGGTGATTTAATTAGACATAATATTCGTAAATGTGACTATCGAGTTAAAGACCAGTTATAAAACAGGTGGCTGGTAAGTCATTGACAGAACCCTTTTCCAGAGATGAGTTCCTGATGTATAATTAGAGGTTATTGAGATGTGTTAAAATTTTTCTTAAGAACTGATCTGCGTCGAATCGAATAAGATGTTAGCTGAACACCCTTTCAAAACCGGTTTAAAGTTCTAGGTCAGAAGCGTAAGGCGAAATTTTTACGAAACTTTCAACAGCTCAGCCAAAAGACCTACATGTCCTTCATATGTCATAGCAAAAAAATCTGGTAATCGATGGCCATGAATTTGAAATATCTCAAGTGCTGCTACTTAGATTTAAAGCCCTATTTTAATGTCTATAAAGTATTTCTGAAAGCAATTGTCTGACGCTTCGTTTTCTACTAAGTGTTCACGAAATTATGCAATGCAGCCTCTATTTTGTAAACGCACATGTAGACTGAACTTAGAGTGAAAGAATATTATCTCAAGGCTATCTCATCTACAAGAACTAAAATTTCTAATGGAGTTCGTTATTTAAAATTTCATGAAATCGCCATTAACTTCAAGAATATTAGCTTTATGATTATACATAAGGTGATTTTAAATTTTGAATGTGAAATTTTCTTTGAAACGTTATCACAGCTAAACCCACTTTATTTCTGTGCTAAATTTTACCGTACATGGTTCTTATTTTGTAAAAACTGCACGAGTTTAATATGACCTAATAGTCTGTATAATATAACGGTGTACGTAGGGCAAGTTATCGCGAGCACAAGAATAAAGAAGTTAAAACCCAACTAATCAATTATAAGTTAACGGTTATTTAAGCTTGCCGTGAACAATTAGAATACTGACAATTAAATGAGTTAGACATCTGGAAGGCTTTTAGCTCTCAAAGTTAAACTTCCTCATAATTCCGTCTAGGAATTTAGTCACAGTCGACAAGTAACGCCAAAGCGCTCTCCAAAAGCGACAAGCACTTTTTCAAACAGGAACTAATCTCGCTAGGATTCAGCATTAAGTTGCAATTAAAGAGCCACAGTATTTAAATTGTACTTTTGAGTAACTGAGTTTTGCATACATTTCTGAAATGAACGAGTTATTAAGATGGAAGCCAAAAAGAAACAGGACAGGCAAAAAACTGAAAACTGAATTGTTAAGAAATTAAAATAACTGTAACTTAAGATTCGTATTCTTTGATGCAAAATTTCAAAGTTTGTTCAATTTCATTGATGTATGTTAAATAACAATTAGCAGAGTGCAATTAATTACTTGACAATTCAAATTTGATAGAGGATATTTAGGAGCTACATTTAAAGTTTCATGAATGGAAGAGGAGAAAATAGCTTCGAAATTGGAAATATATCTAATTTGGACGATTGCGTAACTAATCCAAGGACAATGAGATCGCAGGACAGGAGAGAGGAGACCACTAGGTGAGCAGCTGTGCCGCCATGAAGACTTTCAGCTTTATTGCTCACTCAATGGGACCATGTTTATTTAAATTTATAATATTGCAATAAAAATTTGATTTTGAAATATATATTAGTTTGAAATAATTTTGACATACAATGAGAGAATTTAATATAAATATTAACAGAAAATTTGATCATACGTACATAAAATACAGAACGCGTAATATAGAATATGCATAATGCTATTCTTTTATGTAGGATAGGAAGAAGACATGACAGACAGATGGCAGGACAGGATGAAGTAACCGGGTCACCAAAATTCCATCACTATGTTCAGCAGATATAGTCCCACCCAGATATAGTCCAGATATAGTCTTAACTGTAGAGTTCCGCCCTAATTGTGATGAAGAGTACCTTGGCGGACGGATTCGAGAGTCTCCCACCCCTCTT
>KK120549.1:18502-78542 GCA_000611955.2 Stegodyphus mimosarum | reverse complement strand
TAAACCACACTATAGGTTTTCGGCTTGTCAATATTTTAGATGCTCCCATGTTGCTCAGACTCTATGCATTTACAAAAATTCAAGTCTTTTGCGGTATGCAAACCAGGGTCCCATCGATACGACAGTCAGCGTGCTATCCACTACAGCGAACAGTGCAGCAAACGAGATGGTAATGCGAATAAGATTACTGATTAAGGTGTTCGGGAACGGAAGCAGTAGGCTTTGTTTACTAAAATACTAATGTATTCTAAAGGCATAATTTCTCAAAATTAGAAAGACGATTTTATGAGAACAGTTTAACAGCTGTGGGTGGCAGGATTCTATAAATGCAAAAATCTGATTTGTTTTGTTAAATAATAAAGGTGGAAAAATTCTAATTAATAAAATATTCGTTATGCTTTAATGACTTTGTAGAGACATTAGGTATTTTTTTAAAGCAAAAGATGTGAAAAATGAGCACTGCCCTCCCCGAGACTAACCACGGACCTCGAATACGCACCGAGCGTACTGACCACTACCGACGAAGACATGCTAAGAAGGCAGGAGAAATACCTTATATACTTCCCCTTTTAAAGGGCGGCTGGAGATTAGGGGACCCAGTCGTCAAATCCTGGTGGTGGAGAATCCTCATCCACCACCTCTGTTGTTCGGACGCCACTTGAGAGACATTAGGTTTTTTTTTGAAAGCAGGAGATGTGAAAAATGAGCAATGCCCTTGCTAGGACTCGAACCACGAACTCCTCGAATACGTGCCGAGAGTGCTGGCTAGAACACCACGAAGGCATGCTAAGAAGGCGGGAGAAATACCTTATAACTTAAACGAACATTTCGTACCATTATGTATAAAATTTGTATCTGATATTCCAAAATTAATTGACTGACACAGCTCATTTTACCATGAATTCAACAAATAAAATTCAGCATCATTTTTAGCAAACTTTAGAAGCATTTATAAAAATAACATTTGCACGTTTTGGCGATCAATTATTCCGCATTGCATAAATTAGAACTTCTTAGTTCATTCAATAAATGTATTTATGGACATATCCTGGAATTTTGCACTTGAAGATAAGGCACTGAAATCTTTTCACCAATAATGTTGAAACTGTTCTCACAAAATTGCCATTTTTATTTTGAGAAACATTAAAAATGAAAATAAATGTCTAGAATAAATATTTTTAAAAATATAGTCTGTAGCTACCTTGTTTTTAACGCCGCGAATTAAGCCAAAAATATAAATTAAATTTTAAAAGCTTTATCAACTTCAGGGGGACAGAAATTCAACCAATATCAACATATGAATTAAATAATTTTAATGGATGTCTATAGTTAAAAGCCTTTTGTACTGATATTATAAAGCGATTTTTCTATTGTTAGAACAAATTAAATACCATCTCCTAAAGCTGGAGAATTGATTCAAAGAAATCATAAGGACAATTTAATTTCTTTCTCCAGTGAAAGCTTTATATGGGTTACAGCATCACCTCAATTCTTTGGAGGGTGCCGGCAATGGGATAGAAAATGAAGTTCCATAGAATTTAAGATAAGTAAAATGGTTGCGCTTTAACAGTTTTGTTGCGTTCTTTGAGGTATTGATAGAGTAAAATTCTAGTTGTCGGAACTTATTGACACATATCCATTCGGACGTTAAAATGTTTTTTTGGCAAAATACGTATTTAATGCAAATCAAGTCAGGAAGCTTATTATTTTATTTTATTTTTTATCCTGTTTAATTTCAATAATAATTATGCAGTTAACAGGTAATAACAATTTAAATTTATGACATCTAAATATGAAATGTAAAAAAATGACATCTAATAAAATATTACACACACACACAGGAAAACATAGTGTACACCCAAAAAATGAACATAGATTAAGTGAATGAAATTCCGGTAAATTGTTTAAGACAGAAGTTCCTTATGTAAGGCAGGAACAAATGTAAATTTTGTGTGATGATTTTTGTGCTTTTAAAATGGAATTTCTTGTTACAGCTGAGAAATAATTCGCAGAGTAAACAAAGACCGATGGGCATACATATGGTATGCAGCTGCTTTCAAGATTCTGTTTATAAGGTACATATTTGCCAAATGATATATGGTTACATGTTATTGATATGTGATTATATCCTATTGGATTAATAAGACGATACTGTATGACATGTTTACTGGTTTTGGATAAATTACGTTTTACTGTAAAATAATAGGCATTTACTTAAATTATTATCTACGCTCTTTTTAATGGCATTTAAAAACACACTGCATTATCTTTTTGTATCACTTAAATTAGCAAAAAATTTAAAATATGTATGTAAATTAATGCCAAGCTTAATATTAAACGGCCTTGATAGAAGAACGAGTGATCTGAATATTGTAATACTGACTACTGGAGTCCTGTCGTTAAAATATATGGAATGACAGCTTACATAAATCAATTTAACTTCGTTCGAATAAAATTTATAATCTGATGAGCGTAAATTAATTAATTAACTAATAAATATAATGAAGCTAGAAAAGCTACTGATGTTTCGAAAATTGTTACTTCAGTTACTCTAACATTTCAGTGTCAGGATTAAATAAGAAAGGAAGTCACAGAAAATTACTCTCCAAACCTCGGTCAACGCCGAGCTATAAAACTGTCAAGTTGGAATAGGCCATGTGATAAATGTCGAGTGCGAAGTACTAATGAATGAAAATAGAAGATATTTTACGGTGATCAGAAATTAAGTTAGACAGCCTGAAGTGGTATATCGATTAACATCATGATATAGTGAACAAAAAAGATGTTAAGCTAAAAGTACAATAAAAAACTTAGTTGTAAACTTGTTATAATTGCGGACCATTAAGAAACCTGTTATTTCCTTTAATAATGCAAAATGTGCATAAAATTACCATCGCGAATTATATCAGTTATTATTTTAATCATCAAACGTAAAGAAATAAAATGCATTTTTACAATATTTTCTTGGCCGACAATTAAGCTTTATGTTTAATGTATTTCAACTACCTTGATTTCTGTTCCATTTCCCAAGAAAGTTTCAAATATATCTTGATAAGGATTCACTTTTGGAAAATCTTAATATGTTTATGCTATTAAAACGTTTTGATGCAATTGACTGCCATACCAGGAGCATAAATGATCTAAAAACAGATAGATGCATACAGTGTAAGTTTCTAGACCAGGAAAAATGTAGCAAGGCTCCCGTTTGTCGTTTGATGCGTGTATTACTTAATATCACATGCGTTGAGTATTCACTGGAATAAGTTTCCATTTTGATATGACATAGAGTGAACTAAATGACGTGTTTTTAAATTAGTGCGGTGAAAAAACACAGCACTAATTTAAAAGCACATACACCATGACTTTAAAAACCGTCGAAATGTTAGAAACTGTCTTGGCAATGAAGCCTTTTTCTTGTGCCAGTATTTTCCTTTGGCAATTAAAGATTCCTTGATAATGGTCGAGGAGACGTGGCAAATGATCCTAAGGAAGGTCGTCTCTTAACCTGTTATGATAATGCTGAAAAGATTCAACAAACGCTGAATGAAAACAGTTCACAGTAACTGAGGATGGTTGCTATGGAAAGTTGCATGCACAAAGACATGCACATAAGATCTAGTAGAATCTGCTGATTGGTTTCGGTAGTAGCAACGTGCGCTATGAGAACTTGAAAGTAAATGTTGTCCAATCGTTTTTGGAATCGAATCAAATAGGTGCGTTATGCCACTAACCTTATTAATCAGATTTGGCTCCGACCAATTACTTTTTATTCGACTTTGAAGTACTGACTAAGAGCTACGTTTTGATTCCATTTTGTAAATTGAAGAAACTACAGGGAGTCACTTAAAACATTTATCCCGAAAGATTTTGAAGATTGCCGTCGAAGTATTCAACAAGTGTACAACTATTCTACATAGTATGTGAATTTAGGAAAGATTAATATCAATGGATAACTAAGAGTCATGTTAAATTTTACGCATTTATATTTTTAGTAACCCAGTCTAAAAGTTCATTACATACGTTGTGGAGAACATAGAAATAGAAGGTATGCAGTTTGCAGTGACGAATGACTTAGCTTACTAGGGAGCCAGAGAAAGATCTTTTTAAGAATTCTTTTTTTCACTTATTTTCAGGAGCTTAGAAACATTTAGCACATACTAAAAACAGAACAAGATCGAATGTCTTTATCAATGCAGACAGTACAAAAACTCACCAGAAAAGCATTATGTAGAAATGAAGAAGGATTTGAGAAAAATTTCAGATATTTAGAGAAAGGAATGGTTCTTAAATGAAATTATTCAATTTAAACAGCTAAAAACTTGCAAACGAGCTGTGCCAAAAAATCGTCACCAGAAACAGCTTTCGATCAAAATCAGAAGATGAAAGCAATAACATTGAAAAGCACCATGTACCGAGGTTAGTTGTGGATTTAAAACAAAAGAAAAACGGGCTTTCATATTTTCTTGAAAAAGAACCAACAACCTGGTTTCGAACTGGGTTAAGAAATCTCACGATGCAATTGCTACTGTCTTGTTTTAATAAACGCAACAATATTAAAAAAATAACGAATTAAAAAAGTCATCACACATGCATAAGTACATGTTAGGTGTTTATTATTGTCCGCATTTTATATAGAGAGTGATTCAGAATTCGTGGAATAAACTTAAAAGACTGGAAGTGACAGCTTGTGGCAAAAACATAAGAAAAAGGACATGAAAGGAAACTTGAATAGTTTACGAACGGTATTCTTTGACAATGCTTCTTTACAGAAATGTTTACAGTAATTGTTCAAAACTGCGTCCACCAACGGGTATTGTATCCATGAGGTCATTAACGACTTCAACTAGATTCTCGTAAACGAAGGATCTCAGATGTTCCGTAAAAAGTAATCGAGGCAGTATGAATCGGGTGATCTAGAGGGCCAATGGACTGGTTCACCAAGTCCAGTCGATTGCAGACGGCAATCAGAACATTTTGAAATCGTTCTTATGAAACTTCTAGGAAAATTTGATAACATCTGCCATCGACTCGGTTACTCGGGTTGGTTGTAGAGGTAGGCCAGTCGGGAGAAAACGTTTAGAACACCTGCTCAGACATTCACAGATAATTGCTGTTGGAACGCACATGGACGTATAGTATGCTGGTTTGAGATTGCCCAAACACGTCAATAGGGTACATTCAAAACACATTCGTCTGTAAATATTGCTTCATCTGTGAATAAATAGCACATGAGCTGGGAAGTTCAACTGTAAGACTCTGTGATGCGAAAAACCAAAAAAAAAGAATCTTGTGTGCTGAGGATATACTTCTGTTTTCAAAGCTTGAATTCACTGAAAATGGAATGGATGCAATCGTTCTCCATTTAACACTCTTTAAATGACGAGTTAACTCACACATACATGACGTGCAATAGTTCTAATAGACCATTTATTACTATTTCATGAGTTCGTGCAACAGTAATAACGGGTCTGTTTGCCACAAGGTTCAAGATGACTTCATTCACGTCTGGATATCGTAAAGCTTTCGGCCGAGCCGTTTCTTGCCTTCTGATGTCAAACGAATCACTTTTGCAAAGTTGCCAGTGTAACAGCTCAAACGTTTTGTGGTCCGGCATCCGTCTTTTCCGGCACCCGTTTAAACTTTCCTGATACATGTTGCTTCTGTTGTTTCCATTTTCAGCCTCGTACGTTAGACACGGGGCTGCCTCCTCGGTATTCATAAAGATCTCCCATCAATAAAACAATCGCAAATAGCGTGTTCTCGCATATGCATGATGTTGAGGGACGGAAAACCATCTACTGCCCTCTATACAGTACAGACAACAGTACAAGCCAATCACTCCATTCAAGCTGCCAAGCATGTACTTTTACTATAGGCAGTTTGGTGGTAACCCCAGGCAACGATTAAAAATAAATTTAAAGAAATCAAAATAGGTCGCAACTCACCACGAAATATTCCGCCGTATTTGTAGTGATTTACGGCAAGCACCTAAGCTGCCGAGCCCACCAGCTGGACCTTTGCTGGAAATATATGACTTCTGATCTGCTTAAGCAATTGATGTAGGCTTGCACACTTATGTATTTATTTATTTACGTACATTCAAATACTTTATGTTATTTTAACCAGTTCCAGCAGCACTATTTTTTTTCCTGTGAATGATATGATCGCTTTAATCCGGTCATGGGACTTGATGTCACTTGATTCATTACTTTTTTAGATTTTGTTTTTAACACATTTTTGAAATGACTAATAATGTTTTGCATTGCATTAATTGTGTCACAACCTCAACAAACGCACTTCAAGTACTTGAGGGAGTACGTCCATTATCCATAGAAGCTGAAATAGATGCCATTGCAGCAACAGTCCTACAACTTAAAAAACCCGCCGTATTCAACGGGACAGTATTCCAACCCGATGAATATGAAACCAAGTACGTAAATTCCATACCCATCCTGCAATAACACTGGATAATCTGAAATGTAACCTAACTCAAACATCTCCCAACACCACTCTCATTGCCTTTACAGATGGATCCAAAATAGACAACAAAGTTGGATGCGGCGTGACCATTCGGACTGGAACAGAAACTACTACTGAATGGCAAGGGCATCTACGACCGGACAATAGCGCATTCCAAGCTGAACTGGCAGCAATAAGACACAGCATAAGCTATCTCCAAGCACACACCAACGAAATTCATATTATTACGGTCAGACAATCCTCAATATATGCAATAAAATCTCCAACTACCAGCTTTCCAATAGCACAAGAAATTCAAAATATCATCTCATCCAGCAATAGAACTTTTATCCTCACATGGACAAGGGGTCACAGCAACTGCGAGGGCAATGAGAGGGCAGACACCCTTGCAAAGCAAGCTGCGATAGAACAGCGAGGCGACCACATCCACGCTCTATGGCCCCAATCAGCAATCAAATTAAAGCTGAAACAACTTGCCAACGAGGCTTGGCAAATGGAATAGACGAATGGACATACTGGATGCCGGATACACAGACTGCTACCCAAGGTTAATGAAGAACGCATAATGTCCAACTATTTCCTCACACAATTTACACAGTCCAGTCACATTAATGTGACCATCTGTCAAAAGCCAGAATAACCACCTTTCGCAGAGCGGACTGCTGCGAGACGTGCAGGAAGAGAGTCACATAGGTCCCTGAAGGTGTTCTCTGGGATGTTGAGCCATGCCGACTCTAATGCCGTGGCCAGCTGCGCTAGATTACGCGGTTGAGGATCCATGGCGCGAACAACTCGATCGAGATGGTCCCACAGATGCTCGATTGGGTTTAAGTCAGGTGAGTTTGCTGGCCAGGGGAGGACGGTAAACTCATCCTGGTGCTCTTCGAACCACGCACGTACACTGGCAGCTGTATGGCACCTCGCATTGTCCTGCTGGAAGATGCCATCATCCTGAGGAAAAACAATGCGCATGTAGGGGTGAACATGGTCCGCAAGGACAGATGCGTACTTGTATTGATCCATTGTGCCTTCCACAATGATCAGTGAACCTAGAGAATGCCAGGAAAACATTCCCCAGACCATAATGCTCCCGCCTCCAGCTTGGACCGTTCCGGCAATGGTTGCAGGGTGGTTCCTTTCAGAGGTTTCACGCCTTATACGCCAACGTCCATCTGTCCGATGGAGCATAAAACGCGATTCATCCGAAAACGCAACCTGTCGCCACTCAGTGGACGTCCAGCTGCTGTACTGGCGTGCAAATTCTAGCCTTCGCCGTCGATGAACAGCAGTCAGCATAGGTGCACGAACCAGGCGTCTGCTTCGGAGGCCCAGACGCAGCAATGTTCGCTGAATAGTACTTTGGGAGACACTTTTGGTAGCCCCTTGGTTCATTTTGGTGGTCAGTTGCTCAACGGTAGCCCGTCTATCTGCCCGAACGCATCTCCGCAACCGTCGTTCGCCTCTGTCATCTATGGCCCGTGGTGCACCACATTTGCCACGTCGCTGATTTTGGACAGTCCCATTTTGCCATGCACGGTACACTTTTACCACGGCGGCACGCGAACAGTTCACAAACTCAGCCGTTTCGGAAATGCTTCCACCCTTGGCCCGAAAGCCAATGATCATGCCCTTTTGGAAGTCGGATAAATCGCTTCGTTTCTGCATTACGCCAACGATTGAAATGTTTTCCGAAGCCCTCACACACCCTTTATATATGCTCAACTGCACTGTGCTGCCACCTGCCTTCTGTGATTGGTTATTTAACTCTGACATGGAAAGTACGCGGTGGTCACATTAATGTGACTGGACTGTGTATCTCCGGTAATCGTCCATTCCCCACATACTTTTGCGAAACAAATTTGTCTTCAACAAATGTGTGTGTATGTGGGGAGATGGGCGACCCCGATCATTACATCCTACAATGTCCTCTGACTACAACTTACCATGTGCGCCATTCCACAAACTCCGGAATAGAATTCCCAAGGTTTCTAATCAAGCGGAGAAATGTGTATGACAATCTTCGAAAGTTAATAGACACACTACACAAATATGGACTCGAGTTGTGCTCTCCACAATGAGAAACAAGCACCAACCACCTAACGGCAACGTGATCTCAAAGACTGTATCTCATAATAACTGTCCTCCAAAAAAGACTAGCTAAAAAGCGAGTTACCAATTTATATTGTACCTGTGCTTGCATGCACTGGAACTATGCCTTTGCATCACTGGTAAAGTGTTCACATACTCCACAAGAACAGAAGTGCATAGCCACAGAGGTTATAAGGTATTTCTTCCGCCTTCTTCGCATGCCTTCGTGGTGTAGTGGTCTGCATGCTCGACGCGTAACCGAGAGGTCCGTGGTTCGATTCCCGGCGAAAGCTTTGCTTATTTTTCACGTCTCTTGCTTCGTAATAACTTAATGTCTCTACAAGATGTCTTCAACTCATCAAACACCACCTTAAACAGGTAGCAGAATCTACACCAGGTATAACGTAGCAATTTTACATGTTAACTGAAACGGCTCAAAAGTGAACTGTGCATCAAATGCAATAATTCCAAAATACATGTTAAAGTAGTGCACCCATAGACTGCTGTCCTATGTGTACTGTAATCAGGTCCCCTGTGGGAGGGGCGGTGCCAAACCAACAAGCTTTATAATGAACATAACTTCTTGCACTGTAAATAAACTGTAACAGTATGTTAGTGCTATGTCCTATGTGTTGAAGTATGTTGTAACAGTACGTTGTGCTCTGTCATATATGTTGTTAGTGCTATGTCCTATGTTTACTGTAATCAGGTTCCCTGTGGAAGGGGCGGTGCGCTAGAGAGGTAGTGTATAGGGGGCTATACCATTTTTGTCAATGGCGATGGCGTGGTGCCCCTGTACTTGTTTCTGTCCTGTCCTGTATGATTTGTGTACTACGTTTTTATACGAGCCTTTTGACCACGGAGTAAGGCAAAAAAATATCGTATCCCGTTTTACTGCCAATTAAGTTGGAAATTGAAAGCTGTGTAAGAATATAAGATATTTGATGTATGTAACGTATTGCAGCAGCAGACCGTTTTGAATTCGCTTAAAATGTTACATTTTAACTGTGAATATTAGCAATCAACCTAAGAAACTATACCAGGACCAATTTTGAACTATAACACTTGATTTTATCCATATAATGCAATGTAATATGGACTAAAAATGGATCTTAATTAGACTGCCCTTTCTTGGTAATAGTGCATAAGGTATTTCTCCAGCCTTCTTTGCATGCCTTCGAGGTGTAGTGGTCAGCACACTCGGTCTAATGCCGCTACAGTGGCGCCCGAAATGAAAAAGGTGGTGGATGATGGTTCTCCACCACCAGGATTTGGCAATTGGGTCCCCTAATCCCCAGGCGCCCTTTAGAAGGGGGTGTATATAAGGTATTTCTTTCGCCTTCTTATCATGCCTTCGTGGTGTAGTGATCAACGCTCGGCGCGTATTCGAGAGGTCCGTGGTTCGAATCCGACTAGGCCATTGTTCATTCTTCACCTCTCCTGCTTCGAAATAACCTAATAGCTCTGCAAGTGGTAGGAAGAGTTTTAATTATGCTTTTATAGTTGTAGAGGCATTAGGTTATTTTGAAAGCAATAGAGATTAAAAATGAGCAATGCCCTCGCCGGGACTCGAACCATGGACATCTCGAATACGCGCCGAGCGTGCTCACCATTTACCCACGAAGGCGGAAGGAATACCTTAAATAACTCCCCTTTCCGAGGGCGACTGGGGATTAGGGCACTTAGGCGCAAAATCCTGGAGGTGGAGAATAATCATCCACCATCTATTTTAGTTCGGGCGCCACTGTAGAGGCATTAGGTATTTTTTGAAAGCAGGAGTCATGAAAAATAAGCAATGCCCTCGCCGGGGCTCGAGCCACGGACCTCTCAAATACGCGCCGAGCGTGCTGACCACTACACCACGAAGATATGCTAAGAAGGCTAATAGCTTATGTAATTTGTTATCCATGCTATAGAAAGTTAATCGGGGTTCCATCGTATTTTAATTTTACAAATATTGAAACTTAATTTATTGTCATACTGTCTTACCTCTTTTTGACTTCAACAGTTTGCTCAGACCAGAAGTTTAAAGAAATTGAAGTCTTGTGCAAATGAAGTTAAATGCTGCGGTTTCATAACTTCCGTTTAGACTTTTATTGAATTGTAAGTGAATTGCTGACTCTTGGCTGAAGTGCGATTGTTATGAGCTACAGTCAGCAGTTGTGTTTATAAGCTCTTGTTAACAGCTTTGAGATCCCGTCTAGAGGAATGCAGAATCAGCGATCTGTAGTTAGTCGGAAAAATCCTTAGCAGAAAGATCAAAACTTCCAGCTGATTTAAAATTCCAGCTGTCTAACTGGTCCCGATCAGACTTCTGTATTTATATTGAAGCAATTAACTGACTATGAATTAGTCTCTCAAATTCAAAGTAGCAACGCAAATTTCATTTTAAACATTTTCTCCGGTTTGAAATAAAATCGATGAAGAAATAAATGTTAAGCTAATTGATGTTTAATTATATTGCAAATCCTTATTTCTGGCGCAAGTGAAACTCGCAGTGGCACTTAAACCAACTAATTCAGGCTCCATTTAGGAGGGTTCAGCTATGGTCAGGGGGCATTGCAAATACCAGAGCTAGAGCTGGAGTTTGAATCTAGAAACACTGATAGGAGCACGGGCTTGCTTGTACCTTCTAAGCTCTCTGGAGCTAATTGCTGGCATCAGATATTTTGTTTATACCGATGAGACAAGAATGTTTTGCTTGGTTTCGTTGGCGTGACTGACTAAGATGTTTGGTTTTGTTTATTTGGTTGTGGCAAGGCACACGAGGAAAAGAGAGGAATGCCTTTATAAAAACTTTTTTAAGAGAAACTGGCTTGCATCCACGTTACGCATGAGAAAAATCTCGGATATCTTCTTGTAGCCGTAAATTCCTTGCCTGAAATTGAGAACAAAATGTATCACAAAATTCTATTTGGAAGTTATAAATTACAGAGCTAAGGTATTTCATGGGCAAAAGTTCCGTATTTGGTAATTAGGAAATTTGTATCATAACGAACCTCTGATGTAGATTAATGTTTGTTAGTTGATTTGTTTTTTTTGCTTTATTCAAGACTGATTCCTGAAAAGCAAAATATTTATAAAATATCAAATGAAATCTCTACAACGTAACGCAGTTTACACTTTTCCCACCATTAATTTTAAGGATCAAAGCAATTACTTAGAACTCGTATTATCGGAACTAACTATAGAACCACAGCCTATTTAGATATTGAAAATATCTCTATAATTCGGTTGCTTTGTTTCTGTTGACTTTATTTATTGTAATATAAGTATGAGACTTTATTGTTCATCGTCTCTTACTACAAGATGGATTATATAGTTAAACGTTTACATTTATACTCAAAGGAAATAAAATACTCTTTCTCAAAAGTAAAAACCACGAGACTCATTCTCAGGAACTCATCAAAACTCCTCCTCAATAATAAAAACTGTAAGAGAAAAGATACAAAGCGTGCCTATCATAAAATAATTAACTGAAATTACGGAGCGTACTGTAACATAAAAATTAATTGCATGGAGGGGGAAATGGCGTAATGATAGCAGATTCATTTAGTTCAGCTTTTAGAAAGGAATACTCTTGCGGTTAAGAAATGACGCATAGAATAAATAATTAATTTATCATGTAATCGTAATTCATTTCGCATACAATTTGTGATAAAATTCATTTAAATTTATTTAACAGCTTCTTAAAAGTGCCTATTTTATTGTATTATATTTTAAAAATACTGCATTTAAATCAATAATAATAAAAACATGTTTGACTACTTGGGTTGGACAAAACAAGAGATGTAAATAGCTAAACAGGTACTAAATGTCTTTTATAAATTTTATAGTTGTCTAGAGTAGTAGTCGGAAACTCAGATTGTATGCGTAAAGAATTCACGATATAAAAACAGCGCACAAGGCAGAATTTTTGCTATTATTATTTATTTATTTTTTAAATAACTTTTTTTATTAAGAAAACAAAATTACTTTAAATAAATTTTAAAAAATTCTGATTAAATATTTATCAGTACACATACAAACAATAATAATAATCTTAGAATGAAAAGCAAATCAATCTTTTATATTTATTTTCTGTTTGAAATCTTTGAAGTTTGGTATCCGTAAGAGACTTTTGTTGGTTATATTTTGCAGTTCAAATACACTAATAGTTGCATATTAAATTTTTTGATTGATGTTTCTTTCAAATAATTCTAACATGTTTAATTGATCATTAAAGAACTTACTTTAATTTAAACTAAAAATAAATGAATAATGAAAATTTTAAAGTTTTCAGAGAAAATTTAGCATGTGGAACAAAACATGAGAATAAAAAATGACGACTTAGTTTCTTTCTCTTATTTATTAAATTTTTCTACGATGCACAAATAAAAAAAAACATAGGTTTGTATGTAAACAATTATGAACGTCTTCAGTTTTTGCTATACTTTAACACTCGATGGCGTTTCGATTTTGATAAAGTTTGTAGCCTTGGAAAAAATTACTAGAAATTATTTTCATCACGGATTATAAATGCTCATTGACCAATCGGGTTCTTCCTTAATTAAATTTGAGCCGTGAAAAAACGCTGTTCGCATAGCATATAAATGCATTCTCAAACAAAGCGATTATTCTTAGTGCAAAATGTCGTAACTGAGCTTATTTATTTTCTGACAAGTACAGAAAAAAATTAGTAAAATCTGGATATCAGATCTTTGAATAAGATTTATATCAATGTGAATTAATTAACTCCATATATAAATTTTCTGCTGTGTTATTCTTGCTCGTATTTAATGGAGATGAAAGTAATGTAAACTCGGATTTAAATAACTAAAATCTAAAATTCTTTGTAACCCCTACTTGCAAAAAATATATAATTGAAATGCATTCGGGGGCGGCCAGTTCCAGACAATTGGTCTAGAGTGCAATAGGAGCCCTCATTGTCGTAAAAATTGAAGCTTCATTAAACCTTTTTCCTGACTTTAAACATGGTTTACAAATAATTTCATAGATTTTCAATTTCATAGGTAAATCTGATTTTCAATAGATTACAAAGCTGATATTGAGTCATATTCTAAATCATTTTGCATGTAAGCATCTAACGGCCTGCACCTTCTTAAAAAACCACAGCGAGATATCATTTGCACAAGGAGACTGCAATACAATTAAATATCAATTAACTAAATATTTATTTTACGTATTTCATAAGTTATGAATTCGTTTTCAGTATCAACTGCTTACTTCAAAATACACCAGACATATTACAACTTAAATTAAATGAATTCAAGCAAAAGGACTGAGAAATTACTTAATTTACTTTCAATATTTTAGTATACAAGATAGATGAGTTTCGTAAATGCAAAGATCTTCTGAAACGAAATGAATTACAGTATTAAAATGTGACGGTGCAAGCAGCCAACATATTAGATGCAGCTTCTAAGCTGTCGTAAACTAAAAAATGGTAGCCCTGAATTTGACCATCTTTAGAAACTGCTTCACAGCTGAGCCACTGTAATACTGAATTTTTGCATGTTTGAATGCTCGCGCGTGTAATCAAATGAGGTAGAAAAAATTAGTATTTAAGGGAAAGTTTCGGAAAGTGATTTTAGAGCGCCTTCTGTCTGTCTAAAGCCACGACGTTATCTTTGATTCACTAGCAATTAGATTTCTGTGGCATTGCCATTGGGTTTGTTTACGCCGACTTATACGAATCAGATCCCTTTTACTAGTCAGAACCTTTCGGGTTAAATATGTACCTCTGAAAAGCCGTTTGGCTAACTTATTTCTATTAAGTTATTTGTTATCTTTTGAGTTAAGCCAAAAGTGTTGGCTTATGTAAGCACGAGTCGGCGCCGTCTGTGAATAATATTGAGTTAATAAAGGATTCTTTACACCCTTTTTCTAGACTTTGCCGTACTTAAAGATAATTCCTTACACAGTCTGTTAACGTGTAGTTAGTTTATGGTCGCTAAGAACACGAGATGTTATAATATAATAACTTCAAGTAGACTGAAACTATCAAGAAGCAGCAGGATTTCAGAACATAGGCTCATGATCGGAAATATTTTGTTTGTTAAGTGCTCTAATTACTGAGCCAGCTTAACTGGAGAAAACATGAAAAACTTCAATTAATATATTATAAAATTAATTTAAGATTCATACATTACCTCTATCAGCCATAGTGGAGGGCGTCCCAATATGTGTATGGCGTCTCAAAGGCTGGTCCCTGTCAACTCTGTTGAGGTCCCTTACGAGAGAAAAGGTTATGAAACACTTAAAATACACATCGCATAGGAAATTTTATTTACTTCGCTTACAAAAAATGTAAGAAAAGGAAATGCATAATAAAATTCACCTTATTGGACGAGTAACAATAAGTTCAATTTGAGGCTCTTGTCTGGATTCCGCAATAATGTCATACACTTCTTCATATGTTTTATTCTGAAGACTCCTTCCATTCCATTCTAATACTTCGTCACCTTCGTAAGAAATATAAGGTAAAGTTTCCAACAATATAAAGATGGATGTTTTCAAAAATTGTTTACAGGTAAATTTTTATGTAATCACTTTTGATTACAACTCAATTGTTTCATCTTTTTCATTCAACTCTCAATAACTTTTATTGTTTTATCAAAATTTTGGCAGGCTTAGAAACTTTATTACTCCTCAGTATCAGCAATAAAAAATTTTCTTAGTATGCTTTTAGGTCTGAAATTAGCTTATATAGTTTTGCCTTTAGGTTTTTAGTTTGAAATTTACGTTTCGGCTTTAAAACAATGTCAGGAAATCTAAGTAACAACAATTTTTTTTGCCTAACGAGAAGGAACTTTTAACACTTTGGTTATGATTTTCTTAGAATTACTGTAAAATAGGAGCTTTAATGTTTATTAAAGGTCTAATAAGAGTATATTAAAAAGTTTAATTTAATTCGAGGAGTTAATCTATTTTACAACTATCGCTCAAAATGAATATTGTCTTAAGATGTATAAGGTTTTTTTCTCCCTCCTTCCAGCCTGCTTTCATGGTATAATAGTATCTCAGTATTCGCGAAGTTCAGGTTCGAGTCCCGGCGAGGGCATTGCTCATTTTTCATGTTTTCTGCTTCGAAATAACCTAATGACTACACATTTTATTGAAAAATCTTCTTTCGTTCCATGCATTACGTTCTTGGCACAATGTTTCTCAAAGCGCCAGTTGAGTGTTTTGCCTGTTTTAACAATATTGCTTGACTTGAAAATAATTTTTCGGCGGCACATAGACTACATAGAATTTTGCGTAACATAAAATATCACATAAAGAATTTCGTACTGATGACAAAGAATTTTGCAAGGCTAAATTATCGCGTAATTGACTACAAAGCATTTTGCATAACATAAAATTAGATGATTAATCAGATTTGTAAATGGAAATTTTATCATTTCATCCATTTCCTCTAACTGACAAATCGAAAACACCAGAATGCAGCTACAGCAAAAATAAGAAAATAAATGCATTGACGTCTTTACAGAAATGTTTCATGACCTGTGATACAAAACAGAAAGATTATTATTCTCTTCCGAATAAATAAATCATTTAGAAATTTACTTTCTTTAAAAAAATTGAATACTTTTTCATTATTTCCTTTTCTTTTCTTTTATTACATTTAATTAATCATGACTCTTTTATAGTCTTTCATATGCATAGTCTTTATTTCAATGTGTTTTGAAAAACATTGATTAATTAAATGTTGTTTTACTTATTCCACATATATTTTATACTCATTGTTGTAATAAATTTGCTTCAAAGATGTAAAATTTTATTAAGAGATGTTTATTCTTTTTAAACTCTGGCATTCCTTCTAATTACTTTTAGAAATTTTCTTTTTCTTTACCTTTGAAATCGTGCTCTCATTTAAATGAAATCTTAGAATGTGTGTTAAAAGTTGTATTATTTTACTTCGAGGCTTCAGAACAGAAGGTGAAGTTGAAAGCTCATGGAAAAAATTATAATTTATTCAAACATCAATAATGGGAAAAAAACGTAGCATACAGTTTAACGTTTTCATATTTTTTTAACTAAGCAATTTCCGAGATTGTTCATTGGAAAATGTAAAAAACTTCCTACTAATTGCTGTTGCATGAGAGATTCTTTCTATTCCAAATCATTAAAATAGACAGACTTTATTTAATTTATTTAATAAATGTTTCTTTATAAGATAAAATTAAACGTTTAGTTGGTGAGTTTATTTAGAAGTAATAAGTGCGGGAAGGCTATATTGAAATTTTTTATGTAACAACAACATATATTTGACATTTTATGTTGAAATTAAAAATCTAGTTCAGCATTAGAACTTATAATTTTTGGCAGCTATTTTCTAAAGCAGTATTAGAAAAGACTTTACTTTTTTGTTACCACCAGGAAAATCATTTGTTAGCATGTTTTAACTTTGGCTTGCTGCTAATAGTTTAAATTTATGCAAAAGGCATAGCAGTTTACAAAACTCTTTGCCTTGTACCCAATCTGACACTTAAAGTACTATAAATGCATAACTTCTTAATAAAATTCCATTTAAATCAGCAAATCGAATTGTTGACAGCAGAAACACAGCAAGTATTCCATAACTCAGAGAAGTTTTGAACAAAAGAGCTAATTTTCCGTTTAGTTTATAATAAGCGATGACTGAAGATAAAATAATAAAAATTAAATTTCATTGTCCCAATTAATTAATAAAATCTGTTTAACTAAAATAAAAAATAAACAAAACTACAGTTCCTGAAATTACCTAGTGTTATAAACTGGTGAAATAAATTAAGAGATTTTGCACATTTTATCGAATTGCATGAAAAGGACTGAACTGAAGGAACTGCTTCTAGATAAAAATGCAAGTCTTGCACGGCAAATACGTAAGCGTACACATATGTGTGGGCTGAGCTAGTTGAAAAACAGGCTTTATAAGCACGTGGAGGGTAAGATGAATTGCGTTCGCAAGTACACCTTGGCGAATGTCTTGGTGTTTTCTTGCAATAATCGGTTAAATTCACATCGAAATAGTAAAAATGAGTAACCACCAACGTTTAGATGATAGAATGAGGTGGAAAATTTTGGGGAGGCTAAAGGCAGGCTCATCGCAAGTCCAGATATGCATAGAGTTTAATTTAGCTCCCAACGCCGTGTGTAGCCTATGGAAACAGCTCCAGGGTACTGGATCCATCGAGAGAAAGCCTGGCCAAGGTCGTCCAATAGCCACGACGACCAGAGAAGATCGCTATTTGTCCATTTTAGCGAGGCGTAACAGAGGGAATACAGCTTCTCAGCTCTCTCGGGACCTGTATGCGGCCACAGGAATCATCCGTGTAACAAGGGTGACTGTTTCCAAAAGACTGAATGAGAGAGGGTTGTTTACCAGAAGACTGGCTGTTTGCGTCCCGCTCACGTCTACGGACAGGAGGACAGGAGAGTCCGATTAATATCGTGCAGGCAGCATAGTGATTGAAGTACGGAGCAATGGGCGACCTTTCTGTTTACCGACGAGTCCCGTTTTAACCTAAACACCGATTCTCGCCGTACTTTCATATGGAGAGAGCCAAGGACCCGCTACCTACTCTCTAATATCCGCGAAATCAACAGTTATGGTGGTGGCGGTGTAATGGTCTGGGTAGGCATCATGTTGGATGGCCGCACACCTCTCCACATCTTTGACAAAGGCTCTTGACTGGTGTGAGGTATAGGGATGAGGTCTTGGAGCCCTATCTTTGCCTTTTCCGGGGTGCAGTGGGTACCGAGTTCATCTTACAGGACGATAACGCTAGGCCACATAGAGCTCTTCTGGTCGACGAATTTCTCGAGAGTGAGGATATTTGCCGGATGGATTGGCCAGCCAGCTCTCCAAACTTCAACCCTATAACGCATGTCTCGGACGCTCTGGAGAGGGCAATTGTAACTCGCAGCCCCCCTGCGAGAACATCCAGGATTAGAAAAAAGCTTTGCTGAATGAGTGGAACCAGTTGCTACAGGCACTGATGAACTGCCTTATTTCCAGTATGACATCACGCTGCGAGGCCTGTATGGCTGTAAGAGGGGATCCTATCCCCTATTAACCCATTTCTTTTGTGTCTTCTGAAACCGCTGTTTCAGACCTTCGGACTCCCATGAGTGTTACACACGAACCATGTGTGTATATTTTAACTTTTGAATGTTTATTTTGTTTGTATTATATCAGCCTATGTTCACACCAAATTGTATTAAAATCTGCCCAGTAGTTCTGGAAATCGTAGATCAAATATGAAAATTCTCTTAATTTATTTCACCAGTGTACTTTGCAAGGAATTACGGCATTTCTTCTGTGCATGCTATTTGTGCTGTAGCGATTAGGACACCCAAATAGTCATTTAAAAATATGTGGAATGAATCCCGGCCATGGCATAATTTATTTTTCATGTTTCCTTCTCCGAAAAGTCTAACAGTATCTAAAATTTAACTTGTTAAAATTGACTACATTTAAACTGCATTTTAAAAAATTAGCTTCTAAAAAATAATTTTCACTTTTTCAGATGTTTGAGTTTTTCAGAAGGATGAATTTTGCGATACATTACAGCACCTTATTTAAATCTTACGAGCTTACGTGACGTATTTCTACCCGGAAACATATATTAGGAGTTTCATATTCCTTCTTGAAAGTGAAATTCTCTTTTATCAATCAATTTTTTATAATTAGTAAATTTTTTCTGTCTTACTTGTTTCAACTTACAATTCCCTACCAGAATGAGGTTTCAGAATCGCACTGAATGCAAATGAGGAAGAAATAGTATTAAAGAAAAAATAAACTGACTTCGAGACACAGAGTTAGGAATCCTGAGCAAGGCGCGTTTGCCTTTGAGCTACATCTCTCTAAGCTGTTGTTACGCTCGGCCGTATTATTACGCGCCTTTTGATAATTTGCCAGCTAGTTTAAGATTACGGGCCAACTATATTAGAGTTGTGTGAGCTTCAGCTAAATCTCTTAGTTAATAATTAGTTAATTCTTATTTCTTACTTTTATGACCAAGTGAAGGCTTTGCTGTAAGCCCGAAAAAAGAAGCCGACTGTTAATCTCATTTTAAGTGAATAAAGGTAATAACCCTACTTGAGTTTACGCTTTCTGTTCTTCGAACTAAGCGATAATTCTCCTAACAGCTCACTAGGTTCCTCGACACTTCATCCAGTAGGATAAAAGTGAGGAACTCTACAAGATCGCAGTCTACTAAATATTTCAATGCACAGATACTGTAAGGCGAAATGAGAAAACTAATAATGCGTAGCTAAAACAATGTGTCTTAATACAGTAAATTGGATAAGTAATTAAACAATTTATTTTAAATGTAGCTCTACTACATGCGATTCATGAATTTCTAACTTTTACTTCGAAAATGTTGTTGTTTCATTGCATCTAAAATTTTTGAGATGGGAGGCGTTTCTGTATGATTGCTGGTTCTGGATTAATTAGAAAGGAGCTAATTTAAAAACACAGATGTAATAAGTTCATAACTCAATTTACTGAAACTCAGAAGAAAATAAAATTTGCAGTATTTGCTTACATTCTAAAAAAAATCAAATTTCGATATCCATTTATAACTGTGTTGGGATCGTTACTTACAGAAATTTCAAAATATTTTGCTTGCAAATTCTATTAATCTAATTTCTAAATAACATTTTAACATATTTGTTTTGAGCTTAAATTTTATCCAATTACATTTCATATAAAGGTCGAATACATCACTTAACGTGACTGAAATAAAAGCCTAGTGTATTTAATGTATTCCAGTTAGAGAATAAACATTTTAAAAAATGTATAAAAATGCTGCTGTATTTTATATTATAAATTTTAATTCGTTCAGTAAATTCGCAGAAAATGAACAACAATTTTACCAGAAATCCGTTTATGTGACAGTTATGCATAAAGCTGTATGGAAGTCACCAAGAATAAGCAACATACAATTTTTGTCTCATTGAGTGAGATTGCCGTGCAGGTTTTAATGAAGAAAGTCACTTAGCAATTGTTAAAATGATATTTCAAAATAATACTGTTACGGTTTTAATGATATTTCAGAATAATGCTGTCACTGAACTAATGATATTTCAGAATAATTCCATCACTGAACTAATGATATTTCAGAATAATTCCATCATTTCTGTAATAACATTTTAGATACAACATAAAGTATTGATTCTGAGCCTTCTGCAAGATAATACACATACTAGCAAAATTAATAACAATAAAAACCCTGGCCAAAATTAAGGATTAAATGAAACCGTTCACACATCGAATCTTTAGTATTAATATCCGAGTGGTTCTTACCTGGCTTTATTCTTCCTAAAGTATCAGCAATGCTTCCCCTAACAACCTTTTCTACCACTGCGCCCATCTGACAAGAATCAAGTATCTTGCCTCCTGCTATCCTGAGACCTAACATTGCTGCTCCTGATGAAGTGTCCATGCCTTCTTTAAATGGTTTCTTTAGGATTATATGCCCAATCATCCGAGTACCATCTTTAGAAGGTTGCCAAGACACTGGGTGCTGTAAATGCATACAAGGGAGTTATATTACATTTCTGGTGGTGTTCCTATTTTATGAAATTTTGAATCATAGTATATTAATAGTTCTAATTTTCGAATAAACTGTACTCTTTAATCAACTGAGAAGTAGGTGCTATTAGTTTGATTAAGAACAAGAAAAATTTCAAATTTTATGAAAGCTTATTTTTGATATAAATTGGGCAAAGATTTTTTTTTTCGTGCCAATATGTCTTTAGACCATTCTGATAGACCTTTTTCTTCATTTGCCGCTTTCTAATGCAAAAAGTTAGTGCCGCTAGTTAATGCAAAAAAGAAAATTCTTAGGCAACCGTTTTCCAGACTTAAGTATATTTCATTGTTCTATTATCATTTTATTGCTATAATATTATATAGCACTTAAAGAAACTAAATACATTGTATTGTTCTGTTATTTTTACTAATAATTATTTTAATTAGCCAGCTTTTTCTGCGTTTCTAGCCAGTATTTAAATCATTTAGGGTGAAGGAGATTGTATTTACACTGAAATAGCAAAAAGTTGAGTTAAAGGATGGTTGCGCTTCTGTGAGCGCATGTTGTTAGATCTACCAGTTGTTAACTTTGAATATCGGCTTCGCATTCTTGCCGCCGAACTTATTATCTCGCTGATGTAGGTTTCTGAGTCAATCTGCTAGGTTTAATTGATTTGTGTAGTCTTGTACTACTAATTAGCTTTGAATTTAGTTGTTGCATTATCTGTTTAGTGTCTCACCGCAAATGATCGGTGGCTATCTAAGCACGTAAGTTCGTGCCGTATGTAAACTATTGTATTCAACAAAAGAGTCTTTTACACCCTTCTCCCGTTGTATTCATCTTGGAGCCTTTGCGAGAAGTCGCAAAGGTAGACCTTTAAGTAGATCTAGTTACACTGCATGTTAGTTAAGCAGAATAGACCCTACATGTTTTGTTTCCTGTAAGTATTGCTACTACAGACGTACTTCTAATTAAAACGTTTCTTAAGATGAAAAAAAAATTGATAAATGGTAGTATCTGAATTTATAGCAGTAGAAAATGCAGTAGAGTTTCTAGAAGTTTATTTCGACCAATTTTAGATTGTTGAACATTACAACGCCAGCTGTAAAAAGAATTGCTTTTGGATATTTAAATTATCTTATTATTAAAGAGTCATATTTTTGTAATTGACAAGTCTTGGTAATAAAGCTTTATAATGGTTGTTATTAGTCTACAGCATTTGTTATTAGTCTACAGTCTATTTACTACATAGCACGAAAAACTACCATGTTATGGTATAAAACTTGCTTGATAGTTTAATTGGCAGAGCAATTTCGTAACGCAAATTTTACGTGATTATGTAAAATGTGTCCTTTAGTTTTTTCCCTCCAATGGCAAGATAGCTTTGGTTATTTGAATATAATAAAGCACACGAAAGCTATATGCTTAAGGGGAGGGATGTCTTCGCGGAGGCCTTTCTAAGGGAAACAGGCTCGTATTCATATCAAATTATTGCAACGGAAAATGCTCGGAGCATCAAGGTTTTTTTAAGAAGCCCGATTACCATTTTGATTAATTTCATAAAATCTTTAACAAGCTTTTAAAATACAGAAAATCTTTCGTAACCAGTTCTTAGTTAACCGACAATACCAAAATAACGGCCCTTTTGAACTTCTTTACATAGAACTTTCTTTACAAAAACTTTATATAAAACTTCTTATTCTATATATATAAATAAATCCTCATTTAACTTACACAAATATTAAACCTCATCATGAAAATGCTTATACGTTTTCAGTTAGTAACTGTTTAACGTATTTAAAGCACATCGAATATATCGTCATCGGGAGGATGTTATGTTATGTAGAAGTGAAGAGACTACCTAATATTTACCCTAACTAACAACATTTCGGTGCCATTCCTCGAGTCGTGATGGATATCGTAACTCTAGCCAACACTACAAAAACTGCCACCGACAGCGGCATCAACCGCACTCCTACCTTTCAGCGTTAAATTAGCTCAAGTATTTGGATTGCATTACATGATATACATTGCGATATACATAGTTGTACTGGTGCATGTTTCAAGATGTTATCTATTGTAGTGGGTACAGGCATCATGCATCAGGACATTCTATACTGCAGTAGAAACAGGTGTGATGTTCCCACGTTATAAATCATTTTTGCAAACATGATCTGTTTACATCAATGTTTACTATCAGAATTAAGTTACAAATTGTTTACAAAGCTTACATTTAAGTACTGCTGTATAGTTGTGCTGAAACTTTAGCAGCTCAATTTTGACGATTCATTATGTGTTGTAACGTATGTTTTTGTGAACTGATTTTCAGTACATTGTTATTCCCATGTAAAGACTGATCATGACATTATAAATTGTCACGGCTAGAAGTAACTTATTTCTAGTTTATAGATCATGTTTACAATCATGACTTGTTTACGTCATTATTTACAATCAGCAGTCAAAATTAGAAAATAATATAAAATAATATTAAAAACGACATAAATAAATAAGTTTCAAAACAGAAGAGAAAAAAATAGCTTCATCTGCATACTTATGCGTACTACGTACTTTTAGATATATCTGCATACATATGCTGATATATAGCAACTTATTTTTATCAGTTCATTATATGAAAGTTCGTGTGGTTTTACAATAATTAGTTTACAATAATGACATTTCATGATACATTACATTGTTAATCCTTTACCAACTCAATGCCGGCAATTTATTATATGTGTTCGCTTTTTAGGTGATGTTACCTTATGTTACATAGAAATGTAGGGCGTCATCTATTGTTTACCCTAAATAGACAGATAGTAACCCCTTACGCTACATGTGAGGGTTCAATGTTGTGCTTCATCTGGTTTGCGGTGCTTATTTCTTTCCTATAATGGTACGCTCGCGTAAATTATATCTGCATTTAATTGCTTTGTTTTTCTGCTGCTGGAGCATTTTCTGCTGCTGGAGCTTTGTTTTTCTGCTGCTGGAGCATTTTTAAGGTTAAATTACACTACGTAGCTCTTGACTTCTAGCAGCCAAAAAGTCAATAACCATCGTAATTTTATTCCTCAAGTGCTTATTCTTGACGGCATATCTTAGAAATGGGAATAAATCCTCTTCTGATCTCGGCTTCTTTGGATGAAGGGAATATGTAAACGGGCAGGAAAATAAATAATGTTCGGGGTGACCTTTTTCACCATACGCACAGGAGTCTGATGAGGAGAGATTTCTTATATAGAGGTACGTGGGGGGCGCTGAACAAAAAAAAAAAAGCTCGAAAAGCTAAAAATGGTTGAGAAATCATAGTTTAGAGCAGTGGTATCCAGCCAATGGCTCGCGGGCGTCTGGTAGCCCTTAGTCTTATCTTTAGGTGCCCGCCAACCACAATCAAAATACCGCCATGATACAAAAACTTAACTATTAACGCAAAAAAAATAATAAATTTACAATTACGTGTCACTTACAGGACGCTGCATTTGCGCTCACCTACTCGCGTGTTACCACCTTCATGCTGCCTCGCTTTTATCTACGCCGTGGAGTAGGATTAGAGTGCCTGCTTTACACAAACCCTAATCGTTTCTGGCACCACTGCACGTCTGCACAAGCGATGAGTCATCCATCCAGCCATGCGGTAGACAATCATTAGTCTTCAGTTCAGCTGAAATAAGCTGATGAAAATTCGCGGTAACAGTACCAAACAGCGCTTTTTCTTTCGAGTTATAAAATAACGCTTTAATTATTTCTTACGTTTTGTAGTGCGCTTGTCGACATAAATGACGTGCCAGAGCCATTTAAAAGAAAAAAAAAATGTACCATTTCAACAACGAATGGGAGGAAGAGCTATTATTTACAAACGTTGGCGAAAGATCAACTTGTTTATTATGCAATGCTTCAGTAGCAACCGATCGGGTGCTAAACGTCATCATAAAACTGATCGAAAGGATTTCACAGTAAATATCCATTAGATTTGTTTTACGCAGACATAACGTTCAGTCGCTGAAATCTTCTCTAAGAAATCAACAAAGCAGTCTTTTTACCCCCAAAACTAAAGCAAAGAATCACATAAAATCATCCTTCAAAGCAAATTACGTTCTTGCATCACGTAAAAAGACTTATTCAAACGGGGCAATTTTGAAGGAAGCTATTCTGGCAATGTCCGATTCTTTACTTCACGAATTTAGAAACAAAACTGAAGCAATCTCAACTATAAAAGATATGCCTCTGTTACGAAACAATGGTGGCACGACGAGTGGATGACATGGCGAACAACATATACGTACAAATGAGATCTGATTTGGAAAATCTGCCATATTTTCCCCTGCAGTTTGGTGAATTCACTGATGTTACTGACTCACCGCAAAATTGATGTTCACACGAATTATGTTTCCAGACTTCTGCATGAAAGAAACATTGTTGATTACGTCGACTTTGGCAAAACACACTAGAACGCAAGACATATATGATGCAGTTAAAAGTATACTACTAAAGAGAACGTGCCAATAAAACAAACCTCATTGCGATCACAACCGACGGTGCGTTAACTGTGACCGGGATTAATATTGGGTTCTGTAAGCAGGATGGCATGTTTTCTAAATTTAATTCATACCTCTGAGTTATTTATCAAGGAATTCTGGCTCACTAAAATAGTCAACCTCAGTCACATAATAACTGTTATGGTACACATTGTAATATTTATCCGAGGACAGCCTTTGAATCATCGATTTTTTTAAGCTTTGCTTGGTGAGCTAGATAGCACCTCGTAGAAGACGTAGAATGCAAATACAGCGTTGCCAGGAAAATTATATACGTATCGGAAATGATGTGCTTAATATCTGCTTTTATGACTAAAATCGATTTGTGTAAGAACAATTTATTCGAGAAAGTCTATCAACATTTCCCATCATTTACCCTTATTCTAGACCCAGAATTTATTCTAGAGTATGATCGATCCATCTAAGCATGTTAAAGACTTTCTGTTACTTAGCTCAGAATTTAAAAGAAGGGTCCAAGGCATGCTTTCTATGTAGCCCATTTTACTGTTCACAAAAAGTCCTTTTTTGGAACTAGACATAACAGAAATGACTTCATCAATGGAAAAATTTTGTTTTATTAATAAATCGGAGGCTGAATTAGAGATTGTTACTCTTCTTACTGATGAAACTCTCAAAAGCACAGAAAATAAATTTGATGAAGTTTTTAAATTAATGGACCCTATTTAATACAAAAAACATACTTAGGTGTGCAGTAGCAGTGTAAGCACTTTTTGGTTAACATACTTCTGTGAGCAGAACTCTTCAAAACTTAAAATAATAAAAAGCAAGTGCAGAAATATGTTGACTCTACAATATGTGAAAAACAATATGGTGTTGGCAAGCTATGTATCAGAATTTACGCTAAATTTTCATAAGTTATCAGAAAATATTAATAATCAAATATCTCATTAATAGCAAGTTAATGTAGTACTGGATTAATGAGATATTTGGCAGTTTAACAGTTACATATTCTTGTATTAGTTTGCACGTTTTATTTAATTTCTAACATGAAGTTTGAACTTACACTACACCTGCGTTTCTATCAGTGGATTTTCTTCAGATTTTGAATTTTCGTATTAATTTTCTTATTATTTGGAAACACAAAATCATCCAGTAAACACATATTTTCATGAAATTGCTCTTTTCCAAACATAAAACTCCGGGTGCCCGCGAAGAACGGCAGAAGTTTAAAAGTAACTCTTAAGGCAAAACCGGTTGGACACCACTGCTTTAGAGTATCCTTTATTCTAGCCGAGTATGTACTTCTTCGCAACAGTTGCGATGAAATAATTTTCATGATACGTTCGTATACACCATGTTTCAAGTTTATAAAAATTTGCATTTCGTAAAAGACGAGAAGGACAATTACTACGAGGACAATTTCATATGACAGCAAAAATTAGCAATAATTTAATTTCTGTAATTTAATTAAAAAAGAGCCAGATTAGTTTAAATAGAAGCAAAATTCATGAATATTTACTTAATGAAATTAAGAAAAGGAGCCAAAACAGATGAAAGACTCGGATAAGCGGCGTATACTAATAGCAAAATCTAGTTTTGCGGGTGATTAGGGCAATTCGAAATTTTGTATCTTAAAGATCATTAGTCAAAATGAATGCGAGTTATAAGAAGAGAACTTCCAGTTATGAGACCGGAATGTGATGAAATTCGTATTTTGCATAATGCCTCATCATTTATATCGTATTTTATTAAAAAAAAGTTTGTTACTTTGAGCCTGAAGTACAACTGTATAAATTTCAACCTCAATACTTTCTGTTTATAGAATTTTGCAAATTGCATTATAATTATAAGTAGGTTTATTTGTTCGCTTTGAAAAAAAATTACATATGGAAAAGCCTGAGGAAAAAATACTTAAGAACTTAAAAAATTTCTAAATAAAATTGTTTATTTTCATGTTTACAAATCAAATAGAAAATATAATTATTAATATTAGTTTCGCATTTCATTCAAAATTACAAAAGTTTGCGACGATAAATTCAAAATTCTGACTTCTTCTTTATTAATTCTGTAATAATCTTCTAAAATATAATATCTTATCATATTTTAGGATTTTTTTGTTATCTTAGGTTACGGTACTTTATTAAAAATTAATATGAATGTACAATTCTATGCAGTTAATGCCCTTTCTTTTATATTTTATTGGTTTCTAATATTTCATTCTTAAAAAGAGAGGGAAATTAAAAGTCGTTTATTCATCAGGAAGTATCAGAACGTCAGAAATTAAAAAATGTTTTATTTTTTTCGTTAAAAGCCAGATGAAGATACAACAGCTATTAGTAGCCATACTTAATATACATACTGCTCACTAGAGAGAATATTTGTTTAATATGCTACGGGCTAACGGTAAAGAATGGGACGCTTGCCCACTCTTGAAAGAGGATTTTTCAGTGTGACCGTAGGGAGAACTGGGAGACATTTCGTACCTTGTAGTATTTACCAGCTTTTTCTTGCATTTCTCACGAAGTTTTATTTTTCCTTCTGAACGTTGGAATTTTGCAGAAAATTTGTATGACGGTGTTTAATGCACCGAAATTCATAAGCATCTTCTTTTCTACTCCCTTTACTTAAATTTACACAAAGAGGAGGTTACTTGTATTCAGTAAGATAAAACGATATTTAATTGGTCATTTATCAGTACGAAAATTTCGTTTTGCAAGTGATTAACGTTTATCTTAACTAACATGCTTGTCTGTCAAAAAATTCCTTGATGACCGAATTTCTGAATAAAATTATTTATAGAAAATGATCCTCACTTACAAAAAAGGAAACTTCGGTTGCATAAAACTTGCTATTGTTGTTAAAACTCTTAACTATAAAAATATTTTCTTCCCGCATGTTAAATTGTAATTCTCGCACAGAATTAAAAACACTTCTTGCACAAAATTTAGTACAGATAAAATATTGTTGCGTTATACGGGTTCGTGGATTTGAGAGTATCCGATGAAAATACGATGCAGAACAATAAAAAGTACAATTTATTTACAAGAATCACTATTTACAGCACAGTTCCAAAATTACCTTTAAAAGCGTCGAAAACCTACGATAAATACGCTGAAACAATCAGCAACACAGCTTCAGGCTGTAACTGTAAAAGTAGCTTCACGGCAACAGTAAACTTATAATAAAAACCGTGGAACAATCACCAATACACTGCCAAGCTATACTGTAAAGGTAGCTTCACGGCAAAGCACTATCTCGATCGCTTTCCGTTCACAAAACTCTCGCGTAGCTTAGCACTCACAGTAAGCAGCTATTCTCACAATAATCACAATTAATCACACACTTCGCAATCTGCCTGCTCTCAGAAACGCAAGGGTTTATATAGCTTTTCTTTAAGTTCCACACGTTTCGAGAAATATCTCGACAGGAAGTTATTCTAGAAGCTTCCCGATTGGACCATGGGATATCGCCGATTTGGTCGCCAAATGGGCGATAAAGTCTCCAATCTGGCAACCCTACCATACACTATTTTATGGCAACCCTAGTGCTATGCCGGAAAGCTTACATACAGGCGCAACCGCCGAATTTTTCGCAACAATATAAATAATTTTTCTGTAACAGTATCCATTATGCTTTTATTCTGAAACAAAATTCTAAGTTATTTCTTTTTATATAATTTCTCTTACAATGTTATAAGTACAAATTACAGTTTTCATAAGCATAGCTCAAATAAAAGGAAGGAAAACTGAGTTTTATGAGTTCAACTAAGTTAAAACAGTATATGAGAAGATGTTTGCAATATTAAAAGCAAATACGTTAAGCTTTATGTGCAAGGCCCAGTGGTTACCTTAGAAAATGAGTAATATATCATGACTTCGATGAAGAATAATTGAATATTATTTTTATGTTTCATTTACAGCTTGGTGCAAAGTTTATGCAACACTTCATGAAAGCGTTTATTTTGTGTATCTAACTAAAATTCAAAAATCAATTTAAATGCTAATAAATATAGCAGTTTAAAGACAGTTTTAGAGAGAAGCTGCAACTTTTTAAGGTTTAAAATAACAACATTACGGTAAATATTAGTCATGAGAAAACGGACAGTAGCTATAAGCTTTATGTGCAAGGCCCAGTGGTTACCTTAGAAAATGAGTAATATATCATGACTTCGATGAAGAATAATTGAATATTATTTTTATGTTTCATTTACAGCTTGGTGCAAAGTTTATGCAACACTTCATGAAAGCGTTTATTTTGTGTATCTAACTAAAATTCAAAAATCAATTTAAATGCTAATAAATATAGCAGTTTAAAGACAGTTTTAGAGAGAAGCTGCAACTTTTTAAGGTTTAAAATAACAACATTACAGTAAATATTAGTCATGAGAAAACGGACAGTAGCTATAAAACTAATGTTAACAATTTCTTACTATTCTTGTAAAGTGCAAATAATCTTCGAATTCGAATGAAAATAATAGGAGAAAATTACAAAATATAAAACATTTTACCTTAAGCAATGAATTTTAAATGTTAATTTTAGTTATATATGTTATTAATACTTAATTGGAAATGTCTTTGCTTTTAATTACTAATTCGCATCGCTGAGGTAATACTACTCAAGAATTTATCAATACAATTCATTGGAATTAGACGACAGCAGCATGAAATTACAGCTTTAGTTATCTCTGCATTAGTCCTTGGGTTTTTTAAAGTGATTTTCTGTTTTAATACGATCCAAATATTTTCATTTGGGCTGAGATTTGGCGAGTGGAAAGGCCAGTGTAATTTCTGAACTGATCTAGAATAAAACCATACGTCTACTTAACACACGCAATGGCGTTGTGTGTTATAATACTGTAAAATGTAAACAATATTTTGAAACATGTTAACAGTTGGTGAAGAATTTCTCTGTCAAGCGCATTGACTTATTGGGCTGCATTAACTTTTCCTTCCAGGATGACCAATCCATATTCTGAGATATATAATGCATTTTTATAACTGCAACAGAATACTTTATTTCAGTCATAATGCCATTTAATAATTACGGTTGGATACCTTATTGTAGCTATAATGCCATGTCATAACTACAGCTGGGTGCTTTATTAAAGCTGTTGTATAGTACGGTTTAAATTTTTCATTATGATGACGTCTTACAAATGTGGCTTCTTTATTGGGTATCAAAGAAAACATACTGGTTTCATAGGTCCCGATAATGTTTAGGCCACTGATTCAAAATCCGTCCTGCATGACCATGTATCCATTGCAGTGGGTTAAGTCTCTGGATTTCATTAATGACAATTTTTATCACAGTGTTGGAGCTCTTAAGCCATTTTTATTTAGTTTCCGATTTACAATCTACTTGGAAACAAAAACTAAACAATTTGTCTGCTTTTTAATCAGTTTTTCAAAACTATTAAAATGATCTTCTAACAATAAACGAATAAGATTTTGACTATGTCGGATCGTTCTTTTCTGTGGTCTTCTCTTCCTACACCGTTCTACCAAATTTCTGTTTAAATTGAACTTATAAATGCATCAATTAATTCTTCAATGATGACAGCTAAATTTCATACGATGTGAAGGCAAGATATTCTTTCATTATGCAGTGCAATAATTTTAGAACATATAATTATTTTGTTTGCAAAAGCTATTCTTTAAACTAATGTAAAAGAAACTCAAAATTCCAAAACAAAGTTCTCAGTTTCAAAACGTTTAGATCAGGTAATAATCATACTTACGTAGAAAGAATCCGGACGTCACAAAGAGTTGCAATGAGTTGGACAAGCAGTTTTAATGTTTTATGGGTTAATTATGCTTTTTAGCAGCCATTCATTCTTTTAAAACATTTAAAATACTACTACTACATTAAAATAGTAAAACGTTTCGATTTCTGCATAAAATTATCTTTAACATGATGCGTAATTTATTAAATTTGGATATGAAGCTAATTTTGAAAATATGATTATGTGCTTAGAATATATGCTTTCAAGAGGTGTTTCAGAAATTTTGCTTTAAGATGTATATCTACATTAGAACTGATATTTGAACTTAGATATATTAATAGTAATTAATATCTCTCTCTAATATCTGCTTTTTTCTAGAAGTGCAGAAAATAATTTGCTTTCAGTTTTTCTTTATCGGTAATTTTTTATATGGATTTGCAGAAGGTTTTCTTATTTAAAACCAATGCATGAAAGGAATATGAAAGATATCTTTATCTGGAACTTAAAACGCAACTAGGAATACCGTTATTTCGTTAACACTTTTGTAACTTATTTCAAAAGTAAGAAGAAAAAAGTAGTAATTGTGCATTAAAATCTCTTACCGCGAGGAACTTTTTGATTTTGGCATCTAAAATATCTTCCTTTTTCCATTTTACTCCAATGGACTCCAGTTCACCTGGAATTAGAAAGAGAAATTTCAGTTTGAGGATTGATCAAATCTTACCTTCAGTATACGCTTAATCATCAGTGGTCAACATACATTCTGATGCATTAAAAATTACACATGGTTTCAAGTACTTGGGCTGGTTATGATGAAAGTTTTCCTGTCCTCAGAGTTCTTTGCAGCCCGTTCTAATAAGCATACAATAAAGAAACTTAAAATTTAGGTTGCTTAAACAACGAGAAAAAGAATTTATGAAAAATGAAAACATTTTAAAATTTTACCCTTAAATGGTTACTTTCACCAAAACATTTTATTGAAAATAGAAGATATCCAATTTAAAAATTTAAAACTATACTTATTGTATATACTAATATTGTAATACTAATTGTATATACTGTATAAACTAACTTCTGCTAACCTTCGGTAATAGATAATTATTCTGTTTTGGTAGCTTGATTTCAAAGAAAAAGGAACGTGCTCCAGCTGTCAGTTTATTTTATCAGAACTGCTCATCTGCACTGCGATAATTCCGTTGTTTGAAATGACTGTGAAAGAGGGCCCATGACAAGGCTATTAAGACTGCTGATAAAGAAATTTGAGTGGGGCTCCAAGAAAGGGATGATGGTCTATTCCGTAAGACATTACTGAGAAAGTAGTGTTGCTACTGCATCCAGAGCTTCCAGTTTCCAATATTCGGTTACGGATGCTCTAGTAATAGCACGTAAAATGTTCATTTTCTTGTCTACGGTGTAAGAAGAGTTGCGGTTGTCTATTATGAAGTGGTATCTCTATAAAATTCACATGATGCAAGATGAGCGACAGCGCGTAGATTTCGCTTATCGATTTCTCTCAGCGATGTTTTCACCAAAATGTGGCCCTGAGGCATTCTATGGACAGGTTAAGCATAACAGCTCCGAACCGAAGCATGTAGCTTGCTTCACGTACCGATGTGATGCATGAAGAATCACTGCATTCATTTTATGAGATTATATACGCGGATTTAGTCAATTTTATTCTGCGGTCATGTTTCTTTGAAGAGCCAGTACCCAAAGGTTCTGTAACGTGAACCAGCATTGGCGATTATCTATTATTACTATATCAATTTAAAGAAAGTTTTCAGGAGTTTATATGTCTCAGTCTACACTTAAACTCTTATAATATGGCCTTGGGTTCTCCTAAATGACGGTGTTTGCCAAGGAAATATTTAGCAATGCCTGAGAGAAAGGTCAGCATACCATGGATATTGTTCAAGACACTTTCAACATGGCTATGAATCATGATGTCTTACGCTTCGCTCAGCAATGCATAGTATGCCTTACTTGGATGCACAAGTGTCGGCTTTGTTTCAACATAACCTATCCTATACATTCAAAACATTATAAATGCATGAGCTTAAGTGCAGAATACTCGCTACAAGGCCATTCGTCTTTGTTTTGCCTCATGATTCCCCATTCTAAAATAATTGCAATAATTTCTGTTTTAAATAAAGTTTTATTCAACAGCATAGTTGTGGGAAAAAATTAAACTATTTTTATTCATTCGTATTTCTTTTCCCCATGGTCTAAATAAACCGCATTGAAAGTTTTATTAATGCATGTACATTAGAATGGGCTGCAAGTGCTGAATATTGGACGTTAATATTAAACACGATGTATATGTAGCTGTGACGAAGTCACACTGGATCAACCCTACCAATGTTAGTGTAGCAAGTTTCGAATTATTACAGTTTTCATGAAAAAAGCTGGGAGACTGCATTAGATTATGATGAGAATGGCTAAGAGATTTTTTCACTTTCCATTGGCGACAGAGTTATTCGCCAACTTGTTTCTTGTAACATGAGTGAGCAATTTCATCAGACAAGAACTCATTTCAGTTCAATTTGCCTAATAAGCAACAGGAATTTTACGATTAGTTGCCCTTCTCACTGTTGAACTTTTTGTTTGGCTGAGATGCTTAACTATTGGTTTAACTGAACAAATAAAAAGGCGGGAATATGTGAACTTCGAGGCTTTTTCTTTTTTTGCCTTCTTCTGGAGTTGAATGAGTGAATGCTATTATGACATTGGTATTGAGGGCGCTCTTACGTGAAGGTGCTGTTGTGATGGCTTCTGTTATTATTCCCACGGTCATTTAATGCGAGCTACTGCCCCTTTCTTTTTCTGAAGTCTGCTGATTGGGGACTGAAGATGCCCATATTCTAAGGACGGTGCCCGGGCTTGGCTTTCCGTCTTACACTTACTTCCGTCTTACTGTATTGGAGGTCAGTGTGCACAACGGGTTGATGCTGACTGCTTTTAAGAAAAGCTACATTCGAAGCAAAGCTACATTCGAAGCAAAGGAATATAGTTCTTCAGTGCCAAGAATAGGAGCGAGGATTATACACTGGCAGGTTTCGAAATCAGCGTGCAGCTCAGTGTAGCATGGAGTAAAAATAATCAATCTTTGTAAATGTAACAAGGTCTTGACACTTTTTGTATAGGAAACAGCTCACCATGACACAGCGAAGGCCAGGAGTCTACCTAGGGTAAGCCACTGTAGGATTCATTATTAAGGTCATTATAACAGCACCCCACTGAACACTAACATTAATAGGGCTGATTTTAAAATTGATTATCAGTATAACTGCTATCAGTAGCAGCATGCATATACTAGAGCTGTAGTTTGAGATTCAACATATGAACCTAGGGTGTCACTTGAACAATATATATATAAACAATATGATTACTGATGTTAAATGTTAATCAGTATTAAAACAATCTTACTTTAGTGTTTATTAAAATTTATTCTGATGTTACAATTCGATCAGTAAATAAAATTTAAACAAGTTTAAACATCTAGATCAGCGATTCTCAACCGTGGTACGCAAGAGAAAAATAGGTGATAATGCAAAGAAACAAATTATTTTTAACTATTAAATTCAAAAATTAAATACCCCAACATACTGTTTAAGTTTTGTTTTCTCTAACTCTCTTAAATTTATTCAATCTAAGCTTTGTTCAAAGTCAATAGCCGCTCATAGACTTCTGCAAAATAGTCCGTTTTTATTTTCACAAATATTTTTTTAGCCATAGACATAACAAAATATGTCGTAAATGATGTTTTTAAAAGGATTTATAGAAATTGATGTTGTATTTAATTGGAAATAAGCTATTATAGAAAGATAAGAGTATCTCATTAATTCGTTTAGAGTTGATAGATTTATTAGCATGTCTACACGTTATGCCGCCAACATTTCCGGGCTCATATAGAACATAATTACACTCATGTCCATAAATTAAGGATAATGCAAAATCAGGCAAAGGAAGAGTTAAAAGCAAAACAAATTTGACTTATTTGTAAAGTTTATTTATTAAACAATAGGTAAAGAGCAAAAAAGATGCTATATGTTTGATATTATTAAAAAAATTAGCGATTTTTTCTCCCTGGAGCAAATTACAAAAAAAAAAACCTATTTACAAAAAAACAATATTACATGGTTGGTATGATTGTTAATACATTGTACGTCTCCCAGACGATGCAATACAGTCCGTACAACGCCTAGGCATGCTGAGTATCAAATTATCGCACGAACATAGCTTTTAGTAAGCTCCCTGTTCCTACTCAGTACTATATTATTTGTATGGGAGCCTGTACAAGTAAGAGTAACATTTTCAAAATTACTTTTGAATTAACGGTTGTATAAAATCTATATTTATTTCTTCCCCTTAAGTATTACAAGTTTTACTTTAATGTACTTGACTTGAGCTGTATAATTTACTAGAAATATTTCGCTTGCAAAAATTAAATTACGAATCATCAGGACGACTTTTGTTTAAATTTCCCTTCTATTCAAAAATTCTAGTAATGGATGATAATTTTAAAGGGCATGTACACTGTGCAAAAAAATGCTAAGATATTGTCTCTAGTGACTTCAGAATGTTTCCTCAATTGACTTGTAGAGTCATTCGGTTATTTTGAAGCCGGAAGACGGAAACAATGAGCAATGTCCTACCCTGGACTCGAACCTCGGACTTCTCGAAAACACGCCGAGTGTGCTGACTATTACACAAAGAAAGCATGTTAAGAAGGCTAGGGAAATACCTTATATGTTCCCCCTTTTAAAGGGCGACTGAGAATTAGGGGCCCAAATCCCCAAATCCTGGTGGTGGAGAATCATCATGCACCACCGTGTTTTTAGTTCGGGAGCCACTGTAAAGACATTAGGTTATTTTTAAGCAGGAGGCATGAAAAACGAGCAATGTCCTCGCCGAGACTCGGATCTCTGGAATACGCGCCGAGTGTGCTGGCCATTACACCACGAAGACATGCTAAGAAGGCAGAGAAATATCTTATAAACCTTCACTGTAGAAGAGCGTGCGATAAGTTTTAAGCCTAACAATCGTTTTCAAGATAAATTTCGAAATTTACTTTCTCAGGTTTTTACGTAATTCCCTTTGACTTCAGTGCAATTAGCACAGCGATCAGTTAAGTGTCGGTTACCAGCAGTGAAAAATGTTTCGTCACAAACTTCAAACCAGTTCTGAACTACTTTCTCCAAATCGTCATTGTCGCTATAACATAAAACATGCAAATGTTGCTCCAGTGTTTGAGCAAAAGGAATCTACTTAGTTCCAGGTCTGGTAAAACGGTTAATTGGGGATAATGCTACACCTACTGCTAAATAGCAATCTTGGAAATATGAACCTTGAGTGCTGAAGTGTTGTACAGTAAAAGTGAAATATTTCTGCTGACTTTCCCACAGCGTTTCACCTTTATGTTTTCTTGAAATTCAGTCAATTAGATAGCAGATCAGGCACCAGTTTTGTGGTATTATCTGGCATATAGTCAATAAGAAGTGGCTCCTTTCCTTCCCCGAAAATTGTTTCCAAAGTCTTCCTTGCAGATTCCTGGCTTCTGACAATGCGGGGTTGGGAAGCGGCATTGTTATTCCATAATATGTTCTCTTGTTTCTTTTCTAGATCACAGTGGAAAAGCCATGTTTCATTATTGTGATCCAGGCATAAATGAAAAGTTACGTTGCCGTTTATCCTGTACTAGCAGTGAATCAAAATTTTTATTGCCGTTTACGATACAGATCTTAATTCTACGATAGATTCATAAGATCATTCGATCCGATGTTTTCTGGAAACTTTCTAGGCTCCATTTACGCGCAGATCTTTGACATCGCCATCCTTTCATGCAGGAATTTTCCACTGATCTAGCACTGATGCTAATTTCCATAGTCATCTGAGAAACTGTCAGTCTTCTATTTTCCATTACTTATTCTACTACTTCCAGCACAAATTTCTTCAGTGCTGTGACACGGTACGGAACCATACTTGAGTGACTTTTTCCTGTTTAAGTATAGGCCCCATTTTGATGGTGGTACAAGAAGGTGCAGAAGGATCTCAATCACTCACCAAACAATATTAACTATTTTACTACCTAAAACTATAATTTTAACAAACATCATTGATTAACAAAATTTAACAACCTCAAAGTAAGCAAATAATAATGCCTGCTAATACTGTTTTTTTTTCCTTATTTCCGAAGAATGATGCAATCATTTCATCATATTTCGTGACTGTACGTGTTTCGCATCCTATTTAGGCTTGTTTTGCACCCCATTTAGGAGTTGATTTATTGAGTATTCCTCATAAATCTTCCATCCTGGGCACTATTTACTTTTTAAAAATTACTTCATTTATGTTTTAATTCAGTACTTAGAAAAGGAATATTTAATTTAATTATGTGTTACAACGTTTTCTTTCGTAATTTTCTTTTGATTATCTGTAAGAGATTTAACTACCATTTCGTGAAATGAATTTAGTAATTCTAAATTAGAAAGCTGAAGGATTTGTTTTCAGACAGGCTTTTTAATGTAGTAAAGAAGGATCCATTTCAATCACACAATGAGGTAAAACTCTGGATTTCACTCATTATTTACTAGACGTTAAAATTGCATTAATAAATTATATACAACACTCTGACATTGATAAAGAGAAATATAATTCTGGAAAAGAAAAGTATTAAAACGTACAGAATAAAGAAAATTAATTTAAATGCGCAAAATTTGGCTTGCACTTCGTGTTTCTACTGTGATAAAGTCCTGGATATTTAATGCAAGTAAAAATAATGTTCCTGTAATGATATTAGCAAAAATCAAAGCCATGACTTCAGAAATGAGCAGAATTCTTAAGCCGCACATATGTAACCCTGTAACTAATTTCCACGAAGTTATATTTAGCACGCCTGACACACCCATTTTCAGTTTCCTTGTTGATGTGAATGCCCTTTTAAGGGAATTATATTTTTTAGGCTTTCAATTAATTTTATGTATCCTTTCTATTCAATAATGGAATGAAATAATTACATACAAGAAGAAAATTTCTGTTTTTAAAAAAATTTGTTTCTTATATTAGGAATCCGAAATTTGCTTCTCGAATAATATGAAAAGAATTCGCATTTTTCATATTGTTGGAAAAAGGTTTCTGTTTTGAATAGTAATTTATTTTTCATTTTAATCCTGTTCCATTTTCTATTTAGATTCTATTAAATGCTAAGTAGGCAGCATCCTGCAGTATTTAATAAAAGCAAAATTGGTTTTTACTTTTATACTACATTAAGCATGGTTCAGAGCGTAAATTTCGTAGCCATATGTAGTAATTTTCTGTCATAAAAGCATATACCATTATATTTTTATTAAATAATATATTTAGCATTCAGTTGATTTACATAACCCCATAACTGAATTGGTAAAATAGTAAACCAGTTTTCTAATTGAAAATTAATGGCGTCATGATTTTCGGTAAAACAGACGGCTAGCGGATTACGTAATTACTGCATATCTATATTTATCTATTTATGTAATACAAAAAAGAAAACAATTTTTATAAACTTTTCGGATCAGTTGGAGCCAGATATATAAAAATAATAGAGTAGAAGAAGAAAAAATTCAGTAAATAAAATAAAATACAGTGGCACATAAAATCTTTTTAGAGGATTGTTACCACGGGGTAATGTAACAGAATAGCTATGATTTTGAACTACACAATGAGTCGAGTTCTCGTTTTAGTTTCTGAACTCTTTTGATTATTATTTTCTCTTATAATCTGATAGAAAATTCTAGCTGACTCGAAAATATTACACCTTTATTTAGGAATTATTTCTGCTAAACCGTCAGCAATTTTTAGCGCGTTCATGGATTTATTTGAGCTTAATAAGCTCAGAATTTGTTTATCTGTATATATATATATATAGGCACATAGATACACAAACTCTATTCAAAACGAAGCACGTACAGTGATTCACACTTGTTTCGTAAAATAATTCATATTCATAAAATAATTTATTCCGAAAGTGTTAATCAGTGACTCACATAAAATTCGGACACTCCAAACTTTTATTGAGATGTTTTAGAAGACGATGTTGCTTGTCTGAACAACCGAAAAACATTTTAAGCGCGTGCATTTTTATGCACGGATATTTTATGTGCGAGGTTTCTTTATTTTTCTTACTGGTATTATGTTAGTAGACTAGTAACACAAATACGCTACAGAATGGATTTAACGTATTGTTTCGAGTAAGAATATTCCATTTTTTCCATTCCTCCATAGGAATTGTTTTTAATTGAATTTTCAAAAATATCGTGCTTATTCTTTTCTTCCTCTCACTCCATACAGGTTCGACAGGATTCAAGTCTGAAGAATATGAAGAAATTCTGACAGCTTCAGGACAGTTACATAAAAACCACAAACGAATATTTAGGGCTGTATGTTTAGAATCGTGATTTATTAGTTTTGAGTGTATTTTGCATTGCACATCTTTTTGCAGAGACTTTCAGGTTTTCATAAAATATATTTATATATTTATACTGATCCATATTATTTTCTATAAAAAGTAAATTTCTTATCCGGAAAGCAGCGAAATATACCCAAACCATAATGCTTTTACCTTCAGGCTTAATAGAGGCAATAGAAGGTTTTACAGATTCAATTGTTCACCTGGCTTTCGCCTCACAGCAAATAGTCCGTCTGGACCAAATATATTAAATTTTGACCCGTCTACAAAACATAATATTATTTCAATAAGATAAATCGTTTCTTACCGTTTGTTTTGCAAACACCAGTCGTATTTTCCCTCTTTTCTTGTATTTTTTCTTGCATATCGCCAATTGTATTTATCTACCCTAATGACTCTTCTAACAGTTATAGGGATAATTTTATTGCAGGTTGATCTTCTAAATTCGCTATAAGTGTTACGGTACTAATATTTTGGGTTTAGTTTGACTTTTCATTGGGCAGATTTCCGATTTCTTCATTTTATCTTGGGATGGTACAGATTCCAGTAAATTTTGAACAATTCCGAGCAATTTCCATCGTTTTAATACATGGCAGGTAGTTGGATGTTTGCATTAAAGGTTTTGTTTAAACATCTTGAATACTTTTATCATCTTTAAAATCGTGAATTGTTAAATTTCGAACATAACTTGTTGTTAATTTGTAGTACCTTGCCCTGCTTGTTTCAGACATGGAATTCTTATTATATTTTGGTAAACAAGTAATAACTTCCAAATGCAGACGATAATTCTTGAAATTTTTTTATTTTAAACAAAAATATCTTATATACTCCCCCACTTAAAAGGTAGCTGGGGATTAGGGGACCCAATTGCCAAATCCTGGTGGTGAAAAATTATCATTCACCACCGTTTTTAGTTTGGGAGTAATTAGGATTCTTTTGAAGCAGGAGTCATGAAAAATGAGAAATGCCCTCTCCGGGACTCGAAAATCGGATGTTTCGAATACGCGCCGAATGTGCTGACCATTACACCCCGACCCGAAGGTGTGCTAAGAAGACGGGAGAAATACCTTATAATATAAAAAAAAATGTTTATAATGTATATATATAGATATATATATATATCTATATATATTATACAAACAAATTATACATATATATATATATATATATATGTATATATATTTGTTCAAAATTCGCAGATTTTCTAAATTTATTACGTTGCACGTGTTGACTTTGAACCTATACAGGCCAATATATTTTTTCATTTTAAACTACTTTATTACTCTTATATTACAGATTTTAAGAATTTAGTCTTCTGCTTTTTAATTTGACATTTTTTTATCAAACATTCATTTATTTAATTTTTTTTTCAAATGAGTTACTTCTGTTTTACATGTTTTTGGATTCGGTTCATTAAACTTTTAAATTTTTATTTTTAAACATTATTTCTTGTTTACAATTTAAACTATTTTCTTAACATGGACTGTATGTTTTCAAAAGTTGCATATAACATTTTTTTTAAGTATTGGATTAAAAAATTTGCGTACGGTTTTGTTTTGAAGTACTGGATTATTATTTTTGCAAGTGTTGTTTTTGAACTTAGTTTTCAGAAAATAATTATATAAATTTGTCTATTTTTTGCAATCTTCTTGAAATTGTCTGTGTTTCTGATTCTGTAATTTTGCAATTTTTTGCATTGTTTACTTCCGTCTGCAGGGGTTGGACTGTTAAAGACTGAATACTTTTATTGTTTTTCCAAGACTATGTTTAAACTTTGTGTCTTTGTCGGTTCAAAAAGAGTCTGTTTTATTTATTCATTTATTTCGTTTCCTCAAACCCCTGATCATGATGCATCGAAAGATGTAAATTTCATATTTCATTTTCGGTATATTCCCCGCCATATATCTTGTAGTTTGTCACTGTGCTTCTAGTTTTTTGGCTTTTGCACGTGATTTGTTCCGAACTGAATAAGTGATGAATTTCAAACGGTTTTTTATTTTATTTTACATTATTACTACCATTTCTTACTGATATCAGCGCGCAACTGGATTATATGCTTTTGAAATGTATTTTACTTTGTGTTTGTTCATTTATAGATATATGTATATAGAATAGAGAAAAATTTAAAAAACCTGAAATTTCAACTTGGTATTTAAAACCATTTTAACCTATAAAGAACTTTAAGCTAAATACATTTTACTAGAATTCGGAAATAAACTCCAGAAATTGAAGGTACAAAACACGAAATTATATATTTCAAGAGGACTGTAGAAAGTAGAAATGCCGAACAGTAGACGTGGAATACTGTTACGATATTATCTCATCTTAAATTAATATCATGTGAAAACATTTGCTTTGATCTAATAGAGAGAAAGATTATTCACGGCATAGCTGTGAATTGTTTTCAAAAGACTCACTTACCGATAAGCTTTTCAATGAATGTTCCCGCGGTAATAACTACACTCACGTTTGTGAAAATTGCAACACCAAGAAGGAATCGTCATAATTGAATGCAATTTAATACACAGTTGAGTGGTAGTGGTACAAATAAATGATTAAATGTTCAAAGCAAACAAACAAGAACAAGAGATCAGAATCAGTATTTTGTGTGGCCACCACGCGCCGCAATAAGTGCTGCTACACGACGTGGCATGGAGTCAAACAAAGTTTGAATGTCTGACTGAGGAAGAGCATTCCATATCGTTTGTACGCGTACCCAAAGTTCGTCTGCAGACGCAACAGGACGAGGATCACGAGCAAGACGCCGACCAATGACATCCCACACATGTTCAATTGGCGACATATCCGGGGAACACGCAGGCCAAGGAAGAAGCTGTACCTGCTGCGCTGCAAAGAAGGATTTAACAATCCGAGCAGTATGAGGGCGGGCATTGTCCTGTTGAAATACAGCGCCTGGCAAGCTTTGAAGGAAGGGAACAGCTTCGGGCTGTAGAACTTCACGGATATACCGGTTGCTGTTCAGATTGCCCACAATTCGTAGCAATTGAGATCGTCTATGATATGCTATGGCGCCCCAGACCATAACTCCGGGTGTTCGTCCACTGTGGCGTTCGATAATGCACTCCGGAAGGTGGCGTTCACCGGCATAGCGTCTGACACGAATGCGGCCATCATGGTACCACAAATTAAAGCGGGATTCGTCAGAAAACACGACATGCTGCCAATCAGCACGCCAGTCTCTATGCTGATTGGCCCATTGTAGCCGCAGGCGGCGATGGTCGTGCGTTAGGGGGATCCTGTATAAAGGAGTCCGTGCGCGCAGTCCACACTGCAGCAGACGTCTACGAATTGATGAAGCACACAATGAAACACCTGTAGCTATTGACCACAGTGCTGCCAATTGTCTAGAGGAAGCTGTACGGTCCGTCCGCGCCATGCGGACCAGGTGTCTATCATCGCGAGCTGACGTCACATTTCGGGGTCCACTCCCGGATTTCCGAGTTGTCCGACACTCGTCCGTCCACTGCTTCCAAACGCGCATCACTGTGCTGCTGTTACGCTGCACACGAGAGGCTACTGCACGATACGACAATCCAGCTTCACGAAGGCCGATGATTCTCCCTCGTTCAAACTCTGTAAGTTGTTCAAATCTCGCTCTCTTTCGTCGACGAGGCATAAGTACAGATTGAGTTAACGTTTACCACTAGCAGATAACCACCGATAACCATACACGCCTCGCTACAGCCGTCTATTTATTCGGATCCATCAGCCGTTCAGAGGGCGCTGCTCAGCATACGCATGCGCTACGGATTTGCAATTCTAATCATTTGCATATCATGCGCTACTTTGCATTTCCTGAAAATTTCAGCTCACTCGCGTAAGTCCTTCATGGTGTTGCAATTTTCACAAACGTGAGTGTATTTCTCGCAAATAATATGGGAACAGTATCTGGTTTGACAGGAGGCAAAATTCTGACAGTGAAAATAATACCTTGTAGAGTCATAAGGATATTTTGGAAGCAGAAGAATAAAAAATGCGCAACGCCTTCACCGGGAATCGAATCACGAACCTCTCGGCTACGCGTCGAGCCTGCTGACCACTACAGTACGAAGGCATGCGAAGAAGGCGGAAGAAATACCTAATATCCTTATTCGAGGATTTAGTATAGCTAAGACTACGGTTTCAATAATAATTATGATAAAAATTCTTAGCGTAGACAAGGAATAGACATTTTATCAACAGACTAAATAACCCACGTGTTATCCGTGATATGTAATTTGTTTATGGAAAAGGAATACTTTTTACAGCTAAGCTATGATTCACGGAGTGAACAAAGTTCAGACTTATAGAGAATGAAACTGCTATTCTAGAAATTCTCATAGTAGATATATTTTCCAGTATTATGTGTGTGTAGAGATATGAGGTTTTTATTTGGAAACAGGAGAGATGAAAAATGAGCAATTCCCTTGCCGGGACTTAAACTACGGACCTCTCGAATACGCACCGAGCGTGCTGACCACTACACCACGAAGGCATGCCAAGATGGCGGGAGAATTACCTTATATGTGTTGATCGGTTGTTGATATGTGATCACTTATCATAGAGAAAACTAAAATTTTGAAAGCAGGAAACATGAAAAATCAATTATGCCTTCGTCAAGATTTAAAACATAGGTCCTGAAATGCTAGCGGAAAGTGATAGCCACTTACTCTATGGTAGTATACAAGGCGGAATGCCATAATTTCTAACTAAATGAGATAAAAAAGCGTATGACATGCATTTCGGAAACATTTATCTTAGACATTCATTTAAATTAATTAAGTTAATTAAACTTCTTGAAATAAATATGTACCAATAATATACTAATATATACGAATTCCTCTTTTTGTGTAAGTTAATACAAACACGTAAATAAATTAACAGCAAGCTTAGTTTAAGATGGTATGGAAAGAGCGAGTGATTCGAATAACTGGAGTTCTTGACTAGAGTTAATGGTATTAACAGTATGGTGTGACAGTTACAGAGAAGGAAGGCGGTGTTAATGCATTCAGTACGAAAAGAGGCCATGAAAGTGTAAGTTGCTGTGTTATTAATGCAGCTATTAAATTTAAAAAATATTATGCATTATATACATGTGTTTGTGCTTGTGTAAGATAAGGCATATGTAAGTTAAAATTCTTATTTTAATTCGTAAGAACCATTTAAATCTCCTTTCAATCTCGTCATTTTCCATTTCGATCCTAAAAATGCTTATAATAAATGTTTTCGAAATCCTTCATTTCAGTATTTAAATCCTCTCATACGATTTTTAGAAAATGCTAACTGGCGTTATGTACTGGCACAGTGACGAAAGTGAAACTAAAGTTATTTCATCCAATAGTATTGAAATGCATTCAGACAAAAACTTTTAATTAACCAATAGCAAAAAGCGGAATTATAATTTCGCTACTCTTAGTGTAATTCTTTGTTTAGCTCTTACTTCAATTCAGAAAACATTCTGTCTGCAGTTCTCTTATTCAATTTATTATGAATACGTTTGTGAAAGCATGTTTTGCACTAGGTTAGTTATTTATGTTTTCAAGAATATCATGCCAAGGAAAAATGCTTTACTCGACGTTGAGGACGTTTTCTTTGTTTATAAGTATCCAACTTTCATGATTATCCTCACCACCGACGACAGACTCCGAATTTTGTCTAATGCTACTGAAAAGTAGTCAAACCAAAATGTTTCCTTAACCAATTGAAATAAAGTTCATTAACCAATTGTAATAAAGCTGTACTTTGATATTCCTAATCTTATCCCTCTTGCTTCTCTCCTGATAACATGCTGCTTGCAGATTTTCGTCTTCAAATACTATGAAAATACTGTACGTGAAAATACAGTTACAATGATGGGATATTGGCCGCGCATTTTGCGCCAGTTTAATTACGTATGTTTACGAGAATATTATGCCAAGAAGAAGTATTTCAGTCGCCAATGATTACTCTCCTTTTCTTGTAACCATCCAGCCTTCATAATCATTCTCATCATCTACTTTAGACTTGAAATTTTTATTATAAACATGCATATGCAGTTAACTTCCACTTCATCAAAGGCGGATTAATTAGGTTGTGGATTAACCTAACTCTGTCAAAAAATTAATAATAATAAAATTAGTTTATCTCCGAAAAGTTAATATGACAAATTATAACCGCGAAACGAAATTGTCTACGAAAAATACAAAAAAAAAAAAAAAAAAAAAAAAAAAAAAAAAAAAAAAAAAAAAAAAAAAAAAAAGAAAAAAGAAAAAAAAGAAAAAGAAAAGAAAAAAGAAAAAAAAAAGAAAAGAAAAGAAAACGTACGTAGAATAATAGCAGTGATAGCAACTGATATATATTTGGGAGTCCCTTTTATCTAAAACATATTTGCGAAATCTGCATCTCATTTGTACAATCTCATTATTACCATTCCCCTTTCAGAGAGAATCATCAGTTGTTTGATTAGTAACGAATTCAAAGAAACCTGACTAGAAAAATGGGATGATGGAGATGCAGGGAGGGAAAGCATTATAACGTGTTAACAGAGCTTTCAGAATCCCATTTATGATCAGATATTTATTTGACTCCAGCTTATTTTACTTTCGAGCAACATTTGACTCAAGGACATGGAAAGTTTGCACAATATATATACATGGCATCTTCAAAGGAAACATACGATGTAAATTTGGAAAGATAAAAGAACAGGAGTATATTAATCATTATACTTCGGAATATCCAATCTCAATGATATTCAGAAGACAGTTCTTCTGTAAAATCTTCTAATACAAATAATAATATGTTCTAATACAAATAATAATCTGTTCTAATACAAATAAATTATTCTTGACAATTCCAAAATATCCTACTAGTTGGTATACACAAATTAAGGGTACAGGAGTTCATTACTGAGACAGACGATAACATTGTATATATGTGTAATGCTGCAGGGTATTAAACTTCCAAACATATTTTGCTATACAGTGCTTTACAGAATGTGTCTTACAAAAGGTTTCCTTGTTTAAGCTTTGAGGTTGTTTTAATTGTAAATTTCATTCTATTTTTGGAGAGTTGCTGGTGTCTTGTATTTTTATAGTGGTAAGATTTATTGCAAATGTTATTTTCTATGTTAGAAATATCTAATATGACATTTGGATGATGCCAAAGCATTTTGCTTTTTAACGGACAATTTTAATCTTATTTTGTTCTTATCCAAGTAGCTTTTTGTCTTTCTTTCGTGTATGGAGTGCTAGATTTTTGAGCAACAAACTGTAACATTTCTTAGTTAATTAGTTATCTAAAACACGTAATACAATATGTAACGTATAGTTACCTAAAACAGGATAACATGTAATATAATCCGAAATAATAAACATTATTAAATCATCCGTTAAAAGTAAATTGCTGAGTTGGGAAAATAAGTCAAGTGCGTAGTAATGAATTTGTTTCGCATTGGTTGATATTAAAATATAATTGTACGTCACGCATGTGTATTTTAGCATATAAGATATTTCTTTCTCCTTCAAGCATGTCTTCGAGGTGTAACGGTAATTCAAGACGCGTATTCGAGAGGTTCAGGTTCGAGTCCCGGCGAGGATATTGCACATCTTTCACATCTCTTATTTAAAAACCACCATACGAGTCTACAAATATATAATTGTGAAACCATTATTTTGATACTTGTTTCAGGTGCAACAAAATGTTGAAGCAGAATGCTATATGAAACTGCAATAACTTATTAGCTTTATATGTTAGTTAACCAGCTATTATTATTTTCATCTTTAATTTCATTTTCTTTTAGTATTAGCTTTAAGTGCATTTAAGCTGATGGGTTTCGATCTTAGATAGAGAGAGCTTCTTGGTACTCGCGTAGTTCTGTTTGGCGTTTTGCAACTCTATCTGGAGGATGTTATCCCGACTTTTACATTCTCTCGCAGCCAATTGATTTGTCATACGCATTGCTAAAACTAGCTAAGCCAGCTTATAGCCTATTTATTTAACTGTGTAATCTTAGACTACTGATCAGCGTGTAAATTTAAGTGTATGTTACCGTAAATTTATATCGCCACAAGTAGTGGTTTGTCCGTAGCGCAAGTTGTGTGCTTTACTGTTAAAAGTTTAGTTTAAGAAAAGCGTTGTTTGAACCTTAGTAAATGCTTGTCATATTACTTTCAGACGTAACAATAACCTGTTAGTGGTCTAGTAGGTCTCAGGTTTAAGTATTAGCTCAACCTTACAAGTTTTATGAGTACTTTCTGTGTAGTAAAAAACTACTTTCCCATGCAGTTTTCAGTATATTAAAGCAAGAAGAGGATTTAAGGCAAGAATAGGAGTAATTGCTATCTACCGATTAATCTCTTTTATTCTTACTTCGGTAGAGCTTTGTTATGACTTTCTATAAAGAAGAATGGTAATAAAAACTACTAAGCCTGATAACGAAAAATATTACAAACAGTCTAAAAAGCAAGTTAATTTAATATCCGAAAATTAAGTAATTGAAACTCAACACTTTCTTACATCTAGAATTTGCCTAACACCTATTCAAAATTAAACACTTAAACGCCAAGGCACACTTTGTTTTAATTTTAACAAAAGAATTCTTCGAAGAAAATTAAACATTATATGCTTTACACGTAAAAAGTCATTAAAATATTTTAGAACTGAAGCTAAGAAAATGACATCCATGCAAACGGCTTTAAATGAGGATTCTTTTACCAGGATGCAACCGACAAAAAACAACTTAACATCTCTATGCCCTTTTTTGCTTTTTACACATATAAACATAAAATTATGAAAGATTTTGTAGTCCTGGAAAGCTTGCAAAATATTTTATGAAGGAAATTAAAATATGCTTTCGCTATGCGAACACTTAATTCTTATTTCTTACTATTTCATATGAATTCCACAAATAGCATCACATCAGTTCACTCCCCCATGTGCAATACCAGATTTTCAAGAACACTTCTTCTGCAAGTGGAAATCATTGTAATGCTTAGAAATGACAATGGCGTTACGGAATTGTTGCCCACGACATCATTCTTTTCCCGCAACTCTTTGGGTCCCATTACAACTGCTCCTAAATCTACCTTCACATTTATCTCCTGAACTAATGAACTATTCACAGCATTGAAATACTTTTATTTGTAGATCTGTGGGTATTTTTCAAAATTTAGACCATTGATATTTTAGTGTCATAAGGTATTTTGGAGAAAGCTATTTTGTAAAATTAAATACGGCTTTACAAGGAGCTGAACGTGAGTCTTTTAATGCTGGCTGTATGTGTTGACCATTTAACTGGTAGACTACATGAGAGAAGTATCTTTAACTCTTTGCAATCTTTCTTGACAAACGTAATATATATATGAATTTACATGAGTAAATAATACCGCTGAATACTTTTAATTCCGCCCTGGGATCCCTGCGAACGGATATTTTGTTGTCTTTCCCATGTGTAACGCAAACCCAAGCTAATTTCCTTTAGAACGTCTTCCACTCACTTTAGACAGATAGGTCTCGTGTACTTAACTAAATAAACAATATAAAAGTTTAAATAATTAAAAAAATTCACATAATAATTGTTTTCTATTGACCTAATAACTTCAAAAATACATGTTTCTATTATTTCAGTTTCCCGTAATGTTTAATTCATATAATAGATATTTCGTATTGACTATTAATTTCTAGAGATGTTTTTTATACTTTTATCCATTAAAATTCCTGATTTCATAAATTTTCGAAAACACATGAAATAAATGTGGTTTTAGACGGCTATTTGTCATACTAATTCGTGGTGAATTATATCAGCTTTCTCATCTAGTAAAATTCCATTTTGTTAAATTACTTTCAGCAGGCATATAAAATTGCATTCATTTTCACCAGACAAAGTAATTAGGATTCTATCCAAACAGGAAGTTGTTGTCTAATGCCTGAAATTTGCAGTACAATCTCGGATCTATCTATCTGATCTGTTTACACCCGTGTGTTTATTACAGTAAAAATGGTTTCGTAGATTTCATAATCTTTTATTCCCTACATATGTGAGAAGAAATATTCCTTACTATTTAAATAACAAGGTTCAGTTTCATTTTTATGATGAACTCTCATATTTAACAGTATAAGGAAGTCAGGTTAACACATTTAAGGTTGGAATCTGAAGGATTCAAGGTTTTGGTATATTAGATTAAAATGGTTTTAGGTTATGTAACCCACAAGAATTCAGTTTGACGTTTGCTTATTTTACGTCCTTAGAAATATTTTATTATTTTCTAGTATACTCTACAGTAGAATATTTATTTAACTGTGGAACTATATAGTAGAGTATTCATATTAGCCTGTGGTGGAATTCTATACATGTTTTACTGTATTTTATAGTAGAAATTATGAAACGTTCTATAACATAGCAGCTTATAAACAGCTCTAATGTAAGTATAATGTTTTTTCATAAAATTACCCTCTCGATATAAGAATGCTGGAGTCAGAAATAGTTCAAAGTGAATAAAACTTTAAAATATTCTTACAGAAGTTCCGTTATCAACAGCTAGAACGAGTTTTATTTTCCCCCATTTAGCAGAAGCTAAGGTTTTTCTTGACATGTATGCATACATAAAACCCTGTTAACAGATTTTTCTCTCTCAAAGGGCGATGAAATCTAACAAAATGCCACTCGGTTAAACAAAAAAAAAATTAATGAAATGAGCATTTCTTATTATATGGAGTGATCAGAGAATTTATACATGCATACAATACGCGTTAACAAAACTCGGTAAAATAATATGCATTTTTGAGCTGCTTGACATAAAATAATATACATGCCTGAAATAGCTGAAACCAATTTTACTGTTGTCTTGTCTGATTGTTGAGAAATAATCCCCAAAAAATCGGAAATTTCGGAAATTCGTCTTTTGTATTGGAAAAAATGGAGGAGAGTGAAAGAAACATTTTCTTTCCTGAATTCATGGATATCAGAAGAAACAATCGCTTTAACTAAGCCCTAAAATTCACGAGGATATAAAAACTGATAGGAAATACTTATAACAGCAGCTTCAAAAACAAATTTTGGCTTTCTTACTTATTTTTCTTTCTTATTAATCGGAATGGAATATATTAATCGGTTTAATGAAATCGATAGTATTATTATTACAAAAGATATAGTAGATTGTATTATTTCTTACGCATAAGTAATATTAAGTCCTCTAATAACATACGATTACTGAAGAAAGTCTTCCTGGTGGGTGGCAATATTAATATGAAATAAAAATAAATAAGCGAGCTTAAATGCAAGAGCTTCTGAGCTGCCATCATTTATAGCAGGATAAGTTTCGAAATTAAAATGAAAATTTTAGAAAAAAAAATATTGGTTTTCGTTTGCTTATTTAACGATGGCAAAGCACTCTAGGGCTATCTGCCTAAGAGGAGGGATGGCTTCGAGAACTTTCTAAGGGAAACTGGTTGGTATACAGGTTACACACGAAAAAAAGGTCGGTGCACCCAACCCGTTAGTCAGGATTCGAACCCCGGAACAAAGCGACGTTACCGCTCGCCCGCTGGTGGGCTACAAAAGTAATGAAAAGTGCTTTTGATAATTTTTTTGTTGCTGCTTTGTTTGCAATGTTATTGAAAAGCTGCTGTTTTATTCTTTACAAGCAATAATATCACGAAGAAGTGGAAGTGTACAAGCGGATCTAACGTAACAATTATTTACAAATTACAGTGTGAAATCTGCAAGTTACACCTACAATTGTAATCAAGAATTACAATTAGCCATAACACGTTTTGATAGAAAGTAAGTTTTAAATTGCATAGTTGTATAATAATTCCGAATTTGACATATGAAAATAATCTAGGAAGAGAGCATTTGGCCAGGAAGTGAGAATTTATTTTGCTTAATAATTTACTTAAAAGAGGTTTTCATGAGTCTCTGAATAAATACATTATTCAAGAAATATTTAAAACCTATGTTGTCTCGGTATTTAATTTAGAGTTTATGCAATATATTCTTCCAAGAAAGGAAATGCTTTCTTTTATTCTTTCTTTGAAACTTCCTTTTATGAACTGAAAACTTTAACAAATTCATAATTAAAATTTATATGGAAAAATCGACTTTTATTTACGAGTTTTTTGTAAACTTATTGGGCTTTATATTTGTCCGAACGCTCACCGAGTTTCATTCTGTGAAAACATGAATGATATAGATAGACTTCAATAAATTGGCAACAAATTTAGATTTTTCGAGCAAACAGGATTTGCCAATATTTTAACAAAATCAGAGATTCTGTTGAGCGCATAGCCAATTTTTACTCAATGGCAGATGCAGTTTGCAGTTTTTTACTCTGACAGATGCAGTTTTTCTAGAAAAAAAGGTAATTGCGTGGAATGGTACCAAAACGCTTCGTCACTAAATGACAATTCCAGTATGGTGGTTTAAGGAATCATATTTTCTAAATGAAACGGTACTAATGTACTCACTAAATGTACTAAATCACTAAATGTACGGTTAATGGCGCAGTGAAGTTCTTAAATTCAATTCATTGTTCCTCTTTTCAGAAGGGATTATTATCTCTGGGGACAGGAAACGTAATCATACAACCAATACTAAACCTGTTTACTAGACTGCAATATTATCATAGATCAACAATTTTTCTGTCATAATACATATGAGATGCACACCAGAAGTACAAAGAATATTTGCTTGCCTTTGCAAACTGTAATAAAGCGAATGGATATCATAATGTTCTGAATGGATTATATTTTTCTTCCTGTGTTTCATGCAACTGGAACGAGATTAAATAAAGTGACTATGGTGAAAGCACTCTTAGAATATCAACCTATAAAGAGAAATACTTTCACGGAGGGCCTTTCGAAGAAAACCTGTCGATATGTATACCTTGCACACACACAGAAAAAAATGGGACAGTTCTATATCTCCCATTTTACTGGGCCGATTGTCGAAATTTAACTTACATTTTCGATGTCTCGAAAGCGCTACTTAGGCTATATATTAGATTTATATATAGCATTGTTCAAACATAGGTATTTTGACCAAAAATCGGACTTTTTCTGAAATAACATACAAAATGTTTTCGGTATTTCGGTTGTACGACTTAAATTATGCCTAGATATTAAATTTTGTAATTTTTGGTGACAAAGTTATGGAGAAATTTAAAAATTTATCTTGACGCATTTTTTTTTCAGTTTGCGCCAAGAATTGGCGCCCACTTGGCAAATTTCTTAATTTATAGCAACCTATTTTCTTTTCCATTTTTTTCATTGTACACGAACGGAAAAAAGATCTTTGTTCATACTTTCAAATAATTATAACCAAGTGCGTAAACCCCATTTGGCCTTATTATCGCATATAACAAATATGCCAAATTTCAAAACGCGCCAGTATGTAAATTCACACATATCTTAAAAAATTTTGAATAAAAAACTCTAATTTTTTGCAGGTATGCTTAGAAATTTATCTACTTTAAGATGGTTGTAAAACTTTTATAGGTTATAATTCAAAATTTTTTCCAAAAATTTATAAAAATTATTTAAAAATACAAATTTAAAAAATAAATCATAAAAAATGGGTGAATTTTATTTGGAATGAACCTAAATTTCAAAATGTGAAAGAAAGAAATCAAATAAGTTTAACAAAAGATATGAATATTAATAAATATATACCAAATTCTATTAAAGCGGAGAGGCTAAAATTTGGAGAGCTAATTTTTTAAAAACTAGTCTTTCGATTTTTACAAAACTTCGCATTCTGTCATAATTTGAGTCATCGAATTGAAGCATTGAAAACTATTCATATGTTATTTCAGAAAAAGTCCAATTTTGTATCAAAATACCTATACCAGATTAATGCTATATATAAATCTAATATATATTCTAAGTCGCGCTTTCGAGACGTGGAAAACGCAAGATAAATTTCGACAATCCGTTAAGTAGAACGGGTCATATAGAACTGTCCTATTTGTTTTGTGTAAGTTGTACGTTGCACTCATACATGACCAAAAGAAAGGTCAAGCAGCCAACCCATTCGGTTGCTAGAAAAATAATCGAGGAAGACAAACGCTGCGTCAGATACTTAGCTGTTGGTCAGGCCACTTAATTAGAATCATCATTTAAACAGTGCGAAATACGAAAACAGTTTTTTCTGGCTTTCTATAAACGCTTTTCTAATTACTTATACTTCCTGAAATATCGACATCTCTAATTCGATGCTCGATTTCTTTGTTAACGTGACTTGTTTTGATGAAAAAGCAATACTTGGGTTTCGTGTACATACCAAGTACTTTTCGGTGGACGAAAATACTTGCGACTGTTTAAGAGGTATTGAATATTTTTCTCATGTCAGTATTTCAATAATAAAAAACTGCGTTGAGAGAGAAAGAGATATTATTGAGTGGAAGCTACAGAAAAGTTACCCACTTTCTCTGAGTTAGGGGAAAACCTTTTGGCTTTGTAATCGTAAAGTGAAGCTCAGGATTGTAAAATTTGAAAGTAACGAAAGCTAAGAAAGAAAGCAACAAATCAGAATGGTAGAGAAGGAACTCAAGGACAGAAACTGAGGCCATTTTCTGAAGTCTGAAAAACTGAACTAGTGATACCTATGCCAGAAATTTCTTGGTATTATATCTTTAATTAATGCTGGAAAAACGATACCTTTTTTAAGATCAGGCAAAAAAGCAATTTTTCTTTGACTTAGGTTTTGAGTAAAAGTCAATCGATTTTAAAGGAGTCAGACGCAGGTCTCTCTTCTGCAAAAGCAAAGAAATGTTTTGCAAAATAAAAACAGCGATGGCTGATTATATACGGAATGTAATGGGAGGAGTAAAGACAGCATCATCTATTGAGAAAATACTAATGAAACGGGAAAAGTAAGATATTAGAATTTTGAAAGCGTTAATAAGTACTGGATTGGAATTAATGTAATTTACTAAAGAAAATAAGTTTTTGCGAATGCGAAAAGCTTCCAGGTAATCCAGATCCTTAATTTAAAAAACATTATGGACAATTTTTAAGGAACCAGAGCTAAATTGCAATCAAATGTCCAGCTATGATTTGTTATTAAGATTTATTTCTTCCTCCTTTTCGAACATAAGATTCGCGTTCCTTGGTGACAGCTATCTTTTAGTTTGGCTGATGTACGTAAACAACACTGAAACGATATGCTATAAATACTCCAAGAATTATAATCTGAGAATATAAGGATTAAAGCTGAATATCTGGGTAATCCGACTGATTTTGAAATTAATAGAATAATGGAATGGAATAACGACTAGGTTAGTACAGTTATATAGCAAAATGTCTTTTTTGATGGCAAGACGAAATGCTGTTAAAGGCTTTACCCGTGTCTGAGAGAGAAAACACTCTATCAGTAGCAACCGATTTCAAACGATTGCAATCATGAGAGAGCGAAAGAGCAGAAGAATAAATTTTAAGAGCAACGACATACATAATACACTCACTTCCAAACGTTAACCACGAAGATGTAAAATGAAAAAAAATCAACAAATACTTCTTTGATTGACACAAAATTCGGCAGGAAAGTAGCATATATATTTATGCATAAAACAAAATCAATAATTATATATAGAAATGAAAACAATATTAAATTTTTGTAAGTTATCAGATAATGATATACTGGAGACTTAAACAGAATTATGTATAAAGTGAAAATAAACAGCATAAAATGAAAAAAAGGACATTAATAGGGTACGTGATCCCTCCTCATCTGTATGCAACGTTTACACCTTGGGACCATGTTTTCAATTAGGTGGTCAACCACCGCAGAATTAAGCAATCGCCATTCTTTTTGTAGAGCAGTTTGCAGCTCAATAAGAGTGGCTGGAGGTGGGAAACGTGAAGATACAGCCTGGCCGAGAGCATCCTAAAGATTTGCCACGGGATTAAGGTCGGGCGAATATGCTGGCCACGCCATACGCGCAATCCCTTCACTCTCCAGGTAGTCATGGACGATGTCAGCTCTATGGGCACGTGCGATATCGTCTATTAAAACAAACGTAGGGCCAACTATTGCAGCGTACAATCTCACAATGGATTCTAGGACTTCATCTCGATACCGGACAGCCGTCAAAGAACCCCGTTTAAAGATGTGCAGGTCGGTGCGATATCCTAATGAAATCCCTGCCCACACCATAATGCTTCCGCCTCGGAATGCGTGATGTTCGGTGATGTTTTCGGACTGATTTCGTGTTCGTTGTTCGCGCCATATCCTTATACGCTTGTCATCTGGCTCCAGAGCAAATCTTGACTCATCAGTAAACATGACATTGCCCCAGTCAGACACATTCCAATTGAAATGTTCCCGGCACCACTGTAATTGTGCCCCTCTTGATTGGACGGATAGAGGAACACAAACTCGAGGTACCCGGGCGTACTGTCCACTCATATGTAATCTTCGTACAGTAGCTGCAGATATCGCCTTACCAATGGACGATGTAACCATAGATGTTACACATGTGGAGATCGCTCTGCGATTCTGCGTGGTTACAATAGCAATATATCGATTATCCGCGGGGGTTGTAACTCTTGGGCGACCGGCTACGGGCCTTCGGACAACTGTCTGTGTGGTTTGGAATTGTTTCCTTAAACGTGAAATTACAAAATGATGAACGCCGAAGAAAAGAGCAACATCTGTGATCGACTGTCCTGATTTAATGCGTCCCACAGCACGCCAGAGCTCAGAATCTTCCATGCGCCTTCTGGAAGTCATAGAAACACGTATGTCTTGAAAACAAATTGTACGATAGTTTTAAACACCTTCTATCAGCACTTACAATCAACTTCTGTAACCCTTCATAAAGCTGGCTTCTTATAAGACTGCCGTTTTTGCATATTTCTTGACATGAAAGCGCGATTGGCTGTTACCTAACACATTTGCATACTTCCATCTACTTCTGCAGCGAATTGCATCCTCTTCAATTCTGATTGGCTTCCGGAAATTAGCATTTTCCTCTCCGTGCTTAACTTTTGGAAGTGAGTGTAGTAAAAAGCCAGTTTCTTTATCAGGGTGGGATGATTTGCCATGGGAAAGAAAACAAGCAGAGAAAATGGTTTACGGTCAACAGTAATATTGATATCAAATTCATTGCTGGTAACCAGAATATCAAGGAAAGTCAGAGAAATATCAAATTCAATTTCAAACGTGAATTAGATGGCTGGATCAGACCAATTCATAATATATAATATGTATGTAAATTTATTTCTTCTGTAGGAAGAAAAGCTTTTTGTGTGCTTTTTTTCGTAAGTATAAATAACTTCAATACTGATTATTACAACGAACAGCTACCGCTTTTTATACTATTCTCATTAACAACCAGCAGTTTAAACAGACAAAAAGTTTCTACATACATGTGGTGTCGCGAATTTTAAGTGAGTTTATGACATTTAAGTAATCAATATTTAAGTATTTTCATTTTTAATTGTATTTGATTTTAAATTTGAAGTTCTGAAGAGCGTAATGTGATATATATATTTGTAAGAAGTGTATTTAAAATCTTTAGGCAATTACTTTTCTTCAACGGTCCAATTTTCTAACTAAGAAAGGGAGCGTCTTTTAACGGAAATAACATCTGTGGAAACAGCTTTAAGTTAACAGTTGGAGCTGAGGGCGGTATAGTGTTGTTTCCTATGTCTTTTTGTTACTGAGCAGTACAGGAGTTCGTAATTGGCCTTCCCGCATTCACTTGCACTCTCGCTTTGTGAATGTTGCAATGCTTATATAAATTAGTTCCACCAGAAGAAAGGAGCGGTTGTAAATTTGATCTTGAAAGGGAAGTTTTTGTTGTTCTCCTCAGATTTTACACTTGTTAGCAAAGGGGGGTCAAAGTTTTAGTCTCGAGAATTCTCACATGTTAGGATGACCCATCTGCAGCTGGTCAACCGTCGACGTGGACAATGACTCTGTTTTGATTCGTTTGAGGGGTGAAATTATTCAGTTAAATTACAGTGAAAGTCTCGGGTGGCGAGAATTAATTTTATGCGTTACGTTTTGACCAGTAATATTTTATAGGAGGAGAAACCGAGCTTTCGTTCGTTCCTGCACGAGCTTAGAAGTCAGTTCGAGTACGGTGCATCTTGAGAAGAGAATATTCCAGAGAGAAAGGGTGTTTTGCTCTGCGGCCAAGCTTCGCCCTCGCGGGCTGGCTCGCGCCTGCGATCCGCCGAGGCATGTTGAAGAGAGACGGAATCATGATGGAGGGGTGAAGTTATTTTAAAGAGATCGTGGATCTTTGCCCCGTTGCGGGCCTGCACCTGTGATTTGGGCATGCGTTTCTCTCGGCTTTTCCTGATGAAGAATTTTTCCTGGCTTGATTACAAGAGCTCTACACAAAAATATAGCATCGCTTCTTCTTCACCATCTTTCTCGGAGAACTATAAATAGTCATTTCTCGAAGTGTTCCTGATAGAAGGGTTGGAAGATTTTAGGAAGTTCCCATATGCTCTCCTGATAAAGAATTTTTGTTGCATTGGTGTTGCTTGAGGACAAGAGCTCTACTCAAAATTATAGCATTGCCTTATCTTCATATCGTTTTCCGTGAAATATAGTTGGACGCTTCCGGATTTGTGGTGACAGTAACATGATCATAAACTCAGAAAAGTTGTCTTCCGCCTGCGAGTGAAATATTTTAATTATTTTTATCTCTCTCTCTATTCTCTGTCTATCTTAATTTCACGATGGACTAGTGATATGATTCATTTATGTATATATATGCATTTTTAGAAGTGACTGAGAACTCAGTTAATTGTGAAGGATTAAGATTTTGTTTCACCAATTTAATTAGTGAATTAGCTTATATTTTCATTGGTACCATTATAGTATTTGTCAAATGAGAATAATTTAAATTAATCTTGCGTAACTGCGAGAAAGAGAATTCCATTTAATAATAGGGAAAAATTGTTTGTGCCTTTAGGAGAATTTAAAATTTTTGTCTATAAAATATGAAATTTATGTTAATTGTAATTTCTATATTAGTTTATGTCAGATCCAGTTTTAATAATTCATTTAATGTTCTAGTGTAATCGAATTATCGTTATTATGTTAAATTGCAAAATATGATCTAGATAATGACTCTTGAGTGAAATTTAATGTGGAATATTAATTGCTATTCTATGTAAGGTAATCTGGCCAGCCATCTAATAAATATACCCAAGATATTAATAAATGAGTTTGATTTTATATTATTACTTGCATTTATTTGTTTTTTTTTTGTGTTACGTAGTTGGTCTGTTCAGTCACTTCATTTGCTTGAGCCGTAAAGGTTTTAAGAAACATGATGATTTTATCGGGTTTTTTGAAAAACGTTTATGCATTTTAGGGTACTCACAACGCGACCTGATTTTTTTTTCAAATATGTACTAACCACGTCTTGTTGAATATTTGAAGGTTTGCTTTAGTTGCCAGGAAGGTTAAAACTATTGCTTGATTTTTCTTAGTGGAACTGATTGACTGTTTTTTTGAATATTTCTTCTCTGGTGCTTATGAGGTTTTGATTTAATGAAATATGAACTTATTACTCTTCAGCAAATTTTAGAAATGATTGAATATGTAATTCAAGGGAATTTTAGAAATGTTTTAGTTGAGAGTTAGTAGTCTATTCTACAGTGTACCAATGAAGATTTATTTCTCCTTGTTTTTTCCAGGTTAAGATTTATTAAGATGAACGTGCTTTGCTTTGTGTGTGTTAATTAATTCTAAGAAATAGTTGTATTTAGTATTATTTTGTAATAGTTCAATCAACTAGTTCCTTCTTTCGCTTCTAATTAGAAGAATTTTATTTGCAGTTATTATTTTAATTTGTCCGGCACCAATCAGTTAAGTTTTAGGTGAGTTTTGAAAGTGTAAAAGAAAAAGCTAAAACACGTAAATTTTAGCTATTTAACATACATCTTACTGATTTAAGAATATAATGTCATTATTACACTAAGAGATACTTAATACAACTTGTGAGTTATACACTCACGTTTGTGAAAATTGCAACACCATGAAGGACTTACGCGAGTGAGCTGAAATTTTCAGGAAATGCAAAGTAGCGCATGATATGCAAATGATTAGAATTGCAAATCCGTAGCGCATGCGTATGCTGAGCAGCGCCCTCTGAACGGCTGATGGATCCGAATAAATAGACGGCTGTAGCGAGGCGTGTATGGTTATCGGTGGTTATCTGCTAGTGGTAAACGTTAACTCAATCTGTACTTATGCCTCGTCGACGAAAGAGAGCGAGATTTGAACAACTTACAGAGTTTGAACGAGGGAGAATCATCGGCCTTCGTGAAGCTGGATTGTCGTATCGTG
>KK120549.1:0-17578 GCA_000611955.2 Stegodyphus mimosarum | reverse complement strand
GTAGCAGCACTATTGCGGCGCGTGGTGGTCACACAAAATACTGATCCTGATCTCTCGTTCTTGTTTGTTTGCTTTGAACATTTAATCATTTATTTGTACCACTACCACTCAACTGTGTATTAAATTGCATTCAATTATGACGATTCCTTCTTGGTGTTGCAATTTTCACAAACGTGAGTGTATTTAGGAGAAACTTTCTGGGTTTGATTAAACTTCCTAGCATATCAACTGGATATTAAGTTAGGTATTAAGCGAATAATTGCGTTGTGTATTATTTGAGCCTATCAGCGGTAAAATAGTTGAACTCTGAAGGGTCGACCCAGTTTCGAATCGCAACAAACAGTATAGGTACCTGGATGTTTCGTACCTTCCACCACGTGTAATATGAATAACAGCCAGTTTCCTTTAAATATTCTCCTGGAAGGCATCTCTTGTTCTAAACCAGTAGTTCTCAATCTTTTACCTTTTTGTCCCATGTATCTCTTTCACCACTGCTAGAAGATCATCCCTCCTGCTTTTCAAAGCTTGAAAATGAATATACACATTTATTTAAATTTTGATTATTTTCTAATGTATTTTATAAATCAAACAAAAAAAGTAAAATTTCGGTAAATACCAAAACTTTACATGCATTAACTAAAACTAAACAGCTGCAGGAAAGGCTGACTGCATTCCCGTTCCCCGAAACGATGAAGGGAATTCACCCCTGGTTGAAAACCCCTGTTCTAGACGGATAGCAAAACCAAACAATTATAGCAATTAAAAATTCAATTAAACTACAGTCTAACCCCGATATAAAAAACGTGGCTGTAACAAATCCCCGGATATAACGAATGAAATTTTTTTGTCCTGTCCCGTTTCCTATACTGTTTTAGCAAACTTCCAAAGGTGTAAAAATCAGGTGTAGTAAACTAATATCGATATCTTTGATTGGAACATTTTCTGTATGTTTCATATTTTCTGAAAAAAAAGAATTTCTGAAAATTTCAAAGAAAATGCTTTAATTTTTAGTATTAGCAGCAGTTAGGATGCCTTTTCATTTGTAAAGGCAAAAACACCTTTTCATTTTCTTTTATATTCACCCTCACTTTTCTGTGTGTTCTAAACAAAGACTTTGAAAAACAAGTGTGAATTTAGTTCAAGGGAAACGAGGATACAATAGGACACTGTATGGCGTATATGACTGTATAGTGTATAATTTAGGACCCTGTATGGTGTATATGACCATAGACCCAAAGAATGTCAGTGGGTTCTATGATTCCATTTAAATGTTTTGACTGAGCTGTTAGACAAAGACGTATTCAAAGTTGATGCTGTGATAGAAATTTTGAAATTTTTGCTATTCAGGTATAGAAGCGTGATCAGGAGTCTGAAGTATCACTACAAGAAATAGTTATTTTCCGCATTTTGAAGAAGTATGACAAACTCATCGATTATAAGGTTTCACGTCCTGATGGAATGCTAGTGCTAGAAAAGATTCGATGACTTGTTAGAAAATCTCACCATCCCAAATTGTTTTTAGTATGCTGATGCAGATAATGAATTGATAATCCACATGCGAGTATACGAGTGATGAAAATATTGCGATAGAAATTAAAGTGAGAAATGCAGACGTAGATGATTCTTCTGATGCTGATGAAAGTATTGAGAAAACATATCACACGGAAAGTAAATATCCTACCATAGAGTATGGCAACTCTGCTGCAACGTATTCTATTAATAAGTTTGTATTCATGTAAACTGTAGAATCTAAAGTGATGGAATCTTTTCAGTTTTGAGACAAAAATGTTAATAAAATACTCCTACAACTTGCAGCAAGCTAACAGAAATTTGGGTTATTTTTGTACTCAGAAGTTAAGTGAAATTAAAAGTAAATTCATCAATATTTTTTATTATTCAATTTTAGTGTTTTTATATTTTCAGAGATAAAATAATTATTCATATTCATAAATCCGTTATTCGAAAGAAGAATTAGAACCAGAATATTTATCTTAAGAAATTCATTGCGTAAAATTGTTAACATATACTGAAAGTGGAAAAGAAGGTCAACAAATTTTTAAATTGAGCATAATAATAATTGTAACTTATTATTTTTAATTAGATTTTTTTTCACTGAGGTAGCTATGAAAATATTAATCAGATTTTTTTTGTGATTCATGATTAAATTTTTACACGTTTTTTTGGGAAAAATCTAATTTTCTTTTTGGATCGGGTATAATGTACCACCGGTTATAGCGAACCAAATTTTCAATTCCTTTAAGTTTGTTACAGCGGAATTCGACAGCATCTGTGTCTGCCTTTCGAAATAAGGATTTGAAAATAATTTTATGATATAATCTTGGCTATCGTCAGTCTTAAAGACGAAATATGTCCGAGCTGAATTTTTTATGGTAACTTTGAACATTTCATTTAAGGCTTCCAAAATGATGATCCGAAAATCATAAATAAAATTTTCTCTGGATTTCAAGCCCTGATTAGGGACTATAGTCATTGTACTTCTTCAATTTTGAGAATAAATGAACTGCAAAGTATGTAAAGAATTTAAAAATTGACTTTCAAGATGTAGTAATTCTTTAAATATGCATGCTTTTATTACACAGTAAAACGCTAACTGAGTGATAGCTTTTTAGCGAAAAAAGAACGCTTTAAAAGGGTATTTTTAAATGTAATTCATTTGTTTATTGCTTATAATTACAAATCTCTATAAATATCATAAATAAAATTTGAATTCTCACCAACTGACTTTTGTGTGTAATAACTTATATAATGCATTTCAGTTTATTTACTAGCCTAAATATTATTTATTGAAAATTAAATACACGATCAGCTATTTCTAAAATAAACTTTACATCGTATCGCTTTAATTATTTTGCTGTAAATATCTGATGTAATGTTTGGAAATTTTTAGGCGAATTCTGTGTTTATTTTGGCATAAAACATTTAAATTTTAAAGTTTTCTTACAATATTTCAATTTTTGAACAAATTACTGAACTAAAGTTTTGGGTGGATATAATCATTTGTGCAAAATAATAAATTCTCAACATTTTATTGCAAACTTATCAGTCATCTGTATAAATGTTCTCGAAATCCGAAATTTACTCTTTTAAAATTAAGTAAAATTAAGCCTTAGCTTGACGCTGGTTTTATACAAGGAAGCTGTATAAAAATGGCAAAGGAAGCATTAAAAAAATTATCCCTAGATTTGCTATTTTAAGAAAAATATAAAACAATCGAAAATCTAATATCATAGGCAGAGAAAGAGGAATACAATCAGTCTAAGTCCATATGAAGTAAAATCTAGTATAAGAGATGAACATCAGCTCTTAATCGAAGGCAACGCAATTAGAAAGAAACCAAGATCATAACTTCGTTTGTGAAACGGAGAAAATCTGGTGCAACTTATGATATTTTATATTATCAAAATATCACTTTTTTATGAGTTTTAGGATAAATATGGAAGCACTCTCTTAAGTATTCATTTACTATAGGTAGAACTCTGAAGTACGGAAGAAAAAGACTCAAATCTAAAGTTCAAAATAAGGCAAATTTTAATCTTGGACTGAATTCGGCTTTTACAGAAAATCTTTAAGATACAAATGCTTCTATGCATTTCAAAGATGATGAACACGGAGACTTTTAAAATGCTAATTTTCTATGAAATCAATATCAATCCAATATAATTTATACCTAAATTTGAAATTCACGTGCTTCTTTTATATCTGATAATTTTTTAACAAACAGTATGAAAATTTTTACCATATTTACAGTTTTAAACGACCTATTGCCAGAAACATAAAATCATAGCTGCTGTATATGCAAAAATCCTTTATCACTGTCAATAGTCAAATTGGCGCATTGGATTATTTAGTTTATGCAGAGCACTTAAAGTTTATTTGACCAGGCTACACCTCAAAAGCTCTCTGCTGAATAAATAAAATACGTCCTGGGTGTTTTGGATTACATTATAAGGTATTTCTCCCGCCTTCTTAGCATGCCTTCGTGGTGTAGTGGTCAGCAAACTCGGCGCGAATTCGAGAGGTCGGAGGTTCGAGTTCCGGCGAGAGTACTGTTCATTTTTCACATCTCCTGCTTTAAAAAAATACCTAATGTTACTACAGTGGCGCCCGAACCGAAAAAGGTGGTGGACGATGATTCTTCACCACCAGGATTTGGCGATTGTGTCCCTCAGTCGCCCTTTAAAAGGGAGAGTGTATAACGTATTTCTCCCGCCTTTTTAGCAGGCCTTCGTGGTGTAGTGGTCAGCCCGCTCGAGGCGTATTTGAAAGGTCCGAGGTTCGATCTCGAAGAGGGTATTTAACATTTTCCACATCTGCTTTCAAAAAATACCTAATGTCTCTACAACATCAAAGCCCACTACGACTTTCGGCCTAAAAGAAGGGATGCCTTCGTGGAAGACTTCTTAAGGAAAATTGATTCGTATTTATGTTACACATGGGAGAAAACCATGAAACTTCTCATGCATCCAGATTGTCCGCCAGGATTTGAGCCAGGTCAAGCTACCACTATTCAGCAACCCTACCGCTCGGCCACTGGTGGGTTCTGAATTAAAAAAGTGATGAAAGGATATTTTAGAATACCTTCTTTACATCTATATTTTTGGATGTCTGCCGATTTTGCGTCTATGTGTAGGACTGAACTGAATTATTAAAAATATGGCAAAACAGGAGAGAACTATCTGCCTAAGTGAACAGATGCTTCTGTGGACGGCCTTTTAAGAAAAATTGACTCGTATTCTTGCTTCATGTACGGAAAATACAGAAACTTCTATGTAGCCAGCCCATTCGCCAAGATCTAAATCCGCAGTGTTGCATAATTTATTATACAACAGTAAAGTTGTACATTTATTTCCATTAAGCTACTATGAATTTTTAGCTTATTTTTTCAAACAAATTAGTCATATAGTTTTAGAATGTCTTTCGTTTAAAAACTGGTGAAAATTTCTGGAGGATATTTTGGAACACTAAAAAAAAGGACTATTTGTTATCGGGTATAGTAATAAATTACGCAAATTCTCAACAAGACTATTCCGAAATCTTTAACCATAATATTTCCAATGCTTGATTTTTAGTCTGCCACAAGACATGAATCAAATCGTACTTAAATAATTTGAGGGTTTTGAGATAATAAGGTTAAATTAAATTTGATTTAATCTAAATGAATTTTTGCCCTGTTTTTACTACCATATCAGAACACAAGAAAAGTTTTAAAAAATTGTGTTGATTTCAGCATTAAGAACAAAATTGAAGTTAAATTACACCAACTGATGTTTGCTTCTCTTTGAAACTGCGAGCAGCATGATATTCAGATTCTTTACAATTCATAAGTTTAAATTCTGTTCCAGCACCCGACGCGATAAGTTTCACGAACTATTACTTAATATTGAAGGGCAAAGAGAAAACTCACTAATTAGGAGAAATACCGCTCCCTTCGAATATAAACAAAGAAGTACTTTATAGGCGATTGGCGTTGATAATTCTTATTCTTTACTCCTATCTAAACTCATATCCTTTACATATTCTGGAGGAATAGACAAAACAGGAAGTGTATAAAATAGATTTCAACATAAGCAAAACGTATTAATTAAAATATACTTTATGAGGTACATTTTAGAAAGTTGGCATTTCTGTTTCCATCGTTTGTAAGGTTTAGCATATTATAGCGAGTTTCTTTGAACAGCAACAAATATTAAATAAATGCAAATTTAGTTCCATTTAAACTTCTTTCTAGGCATCACGCAACATACACAGGATTTTCCTTATAAATTATCCCCTTGGTTTTGAGATTTTTTCAAGATGTTACTGTTAATCATACAGATTCTAATTTTAAAACTAATTACATGAAGAACGTTAAACTTTTTAGGAAATGAATGAAAGGATAAAAATTTTTATTAAACTTTTTAAAAAAACGTTAACTTGCTTTGAAATAAATATTCTTAATTTATTTTTCATATCGCCATCAGGAGAAGCAGAACGGCTGGCCGACTGGGTTAAGCTATAAGCTATTTCTTTCGCCTTCTTCGCATGCCTTTGGCATGTAGTGGTCAGCACGCTCGGCGCGTATTCGAGAGGTCCGTGGTTCGACTCCCGGCGAAGGCATTGCTCATTTTTCAAACTTCCAGCTTCAAAAAATCCTAATGACCCTACAGTGGCGCCCGAACTAAAAGGTGGTGAATGATGATTCTCCACCACCAGGATTTGGCGAGTGGGTACCCTACACCTCAGTCGCCCTTTAAAAGGGGGAGTATATAAGGTATTTCTCCCGCGATCTTAGCATGCCTTCATGGTATAGTGGTCAGCACACTCGGCTCGTATTCGAGAGGTCCGTGGTTCGAGTCCCAGAGAAGGCATTGCTCATTTTTCACATCTCTTGCTTCCAAATAACTTAATGACTCTACAAGATACTGATTATCGGAAAATTCTTCGTTATTAGAGTGCTCCACTACAAAGAATAGCACTTATTTTCACTTCATAATTAGAAAAATATGTTAGCAGTGGGTAAGAAGGCAAATAAATTCACGAGGAAAGCTACTATAATACGTGCATCCTGTCCGTTTAAACTCACTGGCTACATACGTCAGGAATCAAAACTTAATTACAGGTATAGGATTCTGAACTAGAAATTATTTGCCCCTGAATTTTATTATATTTTATTAATCCAATATGTTCGAGGCCAGGGATTCATCTTACAAATGGCTAATGCAAATTTTATACAATTATTTAAAGTATTTTAATCATTCATTTTGCAAAAACGAGCATGTTAATTTCATGAAGATGGAACAGAAAAACGTTTTTTGACAGTTTCCTCTCGAATTCCGCAAAGTGGTAGTGGTTTATTCATGTTGAGAAGATTGGACTGCGCAGGCCATAGAAGATGTTGAAACACACTTTCAGTTTCTTCAATCCGTTTCTTCCGTTACGACTTTTCCGGTATGATTTAGTGCCTTGTCGACCTGATACGTGGTTTATCCTTTGGGGTGCAGTGTTTATACCATAAATCTTTTGGAAAACGCCGATAATACTTGACATTAGTGGTACAATCAAGAACAACCAGTGGTCTCAGAGGCTTCTATGATAATATGCACTAACTATCACCTATTGAACTTCAAGCTTCACGTTGGGCACAACAAAATCATAAGCATCTGAGTTAAGTTTTCGTGGAAAAACTTTCCCCGAAGTGAAAAAGGAAGGGATGATAGAATCTTCCATAACTAAACTCTCCCGGAAGCGAAACATGCAAGGACGAGGGACTCATCATTGATCAATATTTTTTGTACATTGTCTACCTGCCCATATTTTGTGCTCCTCAAACAAAAGGAACTGGTATTTAACATTGGCATTGTTTATCATAGACGCTGCATAGTTAATATACTTTACGCTGCTATGTGGTGTTTTCTATGGACAGTCTCTGTAAAAGTAAGTGACTCCAGATGAGTATTGAATTCTGTCATAATCTGAGTAGCTTCTTGTTTCTTGAACTCATTTATTTTTAACCCTCTACCATCCTTCTTAAATAACTTTCTTTTTCTTCTGTAATTGTGGGAACTAAAAAAAAATGCTTGCTTGTTAAAAGTATATCGACATATCGTATTCCTTGATCGCAAAATTCAGTTGACTTAAAAATCCGAGATGACAAAAGTGTACGAAATATCATCTTTCCTATCAGTACCCTATGAAGAAGGAGAAAAAACATTTACATACTAAGATACCAGGGAAACCATACCTCATCTTCCAAATTATATTCGGAATTTCCGAAACCCGTGGAAACAAGACTGCGGACTGCGAAACCTGGTAACACATACTCAGGCACTTGAAAATGTTATGTAATGCTGTTTCTTAATTTTGATTATCAGTAACTTAATTTTAATACTAATTTTTATTAATTGCCCAGTTTTAAAGTAGTTGTAAGTTTTTTTTTAATCTGCAATCGTTTACTTTGAGCTAAGTTTGGTAATGTTAATCTTATTATCCTTTAAAGGTGAAGTTTTGTTTTAAATTTTAGTTTTTGGTTGAAAAACTTAATTTCAGTTTTAATTGGTTTTATTATTGTGTTTTGCTTTTTGACACTCAAGGTTATTTAACTTAAATTTCAAAGTTTCTGTTTTGTTACACTAGTTTGGTGTGTAAATTTCATTCTTTTTTTTCTTTTTAATTTTTACCACTCTTTCTGGTATAGCTATGAATCCATATTTTCTGACTCAGGTGGTATAATTTCGACTGATGTAATGAAGAAACGCAATTAATAGAAACACATACTTTTCTGAATAACGGTGTAACTATACTATTCGACATTTGTAATGAAACCGTATGTATAGAATGAATTGAAGCTTCATATACTAGAATTTAAATTCAGTACATAGAATTTTATTAACTGTAATGAAAAAAGGTTACTTAATAGAATTAAATTTTAGTACTATTTGTTAACACTATATTTTTCCAACAACTGTAAGCTGATATAACGAAAAACATTTCAATTCCTAGAATATGTTAACGCTATTTTCTAATCACTGGCAAACAGCGTCCCTTCCTTTTCAAGGTGAATCTTTAGTCAAACGGTCTACCACACGTTCTTATTTGAATATTCTGCACCCTGCAGTAATGGGGTTCTGTTCACTAGTGAAGGGTGGATATTTTGGCCGTTTAGCGGTTTTCTGTAATAGATCGGGACCCTGCAGACATCCACTGGCTTGAAATTCGAGCTACTATATTAGCTAAGTGTTTCCTTTTCGTTGTCTAAAACATGCATTATTTTTCATTGGGCCTTTCATAAATATTTTTAATAATATTTATAAAGGATTATAAGAATAGGTTATTAAGATGTATAAGGCAATAATTTCCAAGACTGTTTTATAAGACAACAAAGAATAAATGTTTCTAAATTATTAATTTAAATAGAAGTATTTCTCCAATTTAAATTAATAATTTAGAAACATTTAATGCTTAAGAATAATTAGTATTCCGTTACACTGCGGTATCTAGAAAAAGAAAAAAAAAATTTTGGTTTTAAGAAAACAAAATTAAAGAAATAAAATGATAAAATACAATAAACATTTATTTTTAAAAATCAGTTTACATTTATTATTAACAGCACTCCTATTTAAATTAATAATTTAGAAAAAATATTGCTTTAGAATAATTAGAAATTCAAATAAAATCTGCGATTCTGTCATAACATCGATTTTGAAAAACGCATCATTTTTAGAGACAATTATACGAGGAAAAACAGATGAGTATTTTAAATTGAAAAAATACTGTAACTTCTTTTGAACTTTTATGTATGCTAGTCATTAAGTTGCTCCGCAATTCGCATGATATTTGATATCACAAAGTTTCGGAAGACAGATTTCATCAAAATTATTCGATATATAAGTAATGGTATTTAATGACTGATTTATAAGACAAAAAAGAATGAATTTTTTGCTTTAATAAGGACGTGTTTCTCTGTTGACAGATTTGCCACAAAGCTCTTAGATTACGTTTCCAATCGCTCTTAATATAATAATGCGCACGATGTTTACTTAATTCAAGTAAATGTTTAAGTTCACCTTTATCTCATTTACTTTTCTCTTGGTATATTAAGATAGGATTGCTGGATGCATTTGTAGAAGTGGCTTCTTAAGGAACAATATACTTACTGATATAGCGATGGATTTCGATTTTGCAATTTTTATCAGCAGCTAACTATCAAACCCGTATCCAGATGGCAACATTTTGTTAGGATTTAACTGTGCGATTAAGAAATAAAACTGAGCAACTCGAGTACAAACAGGCATGCAAATTGGCTTGTCACAGGCCGCGGTCTTTTCTCCATGCATTTTTACGAAAGAAATATATCAAGCGTATGCCTATGTGAGGAAAAGAAGGAACTAAACCGCTATATTTACAATTGCGAATTAACAGCAAATTTTAAACAATAATTTCCTGGAAACTGTAACGACAGAATCTCATATAAAATATATTGTAAGCAAATAATAATTATGAGAGAAAATCATTAATATTATTATGTAGCTCTCTGTTAAGGGAGATGATTTCTGTGACTCAAGGTAAATACCTCAATTAAAACACAAATTAGTGGCAAGACAAAGAAAGCGTAAACTTGGCAAATGTAGAAAGTAAAGCTTATGTGATAAAGATATATAAGTTAAGTATCAAATGTATAGCAACGAATTAAGATTCAATCTAATGTATTACGTAATGTGAAAGTGTGACATACCTATATTTTAATGCAGTGTACAATAACAGTGTGTTAAAATTTCTAGCACAGTAACAAACAAAAGTGATAATAATATGCATCCGAAACAATGTAATCAAACATTAAAATTATGCTAAGCAAACAATTAATTCTGTTATAAGTGTAATAAGAAATGCTGCTAATACGTAAAGTGATGTGTACTGTAAAATATAACACTATTAAGTAAAGCATGGTTAGGTAAATATAAAAGAATGCCATGTGTAATTGGTAAGTGTTTCTTATATTATGTAAATAAAACTCTTTAATAATGATTTAATTTCAATCAGTAGACCTATCAACCGTAGGAGGACAAGATATTGTTGTATAGTGTGTCACGAACAAAACGCTTTATAATGATCTAGCCAGGAACATCGGTAACATCGGGAACAGTGCCTACTCACCACTTGATAAACCCCAGGTGTCCGCAGCACTTCTGCCTATACTTTAATAAGGAGTAAGGATCTATTTAAATAACCATAGACACAAATTTCATCTAAAGTTAATTTTCAAGTTTTAATGATAGTTAAGAGGAAAAAGCTCATTTGTGTATCTCTTAAGCTTTAGTTGATATGTCATTTCTTGGAGTAGCATCAGGAAGACAAAATTTATGTTTTCTAGTTTATTTCGAAATTGCAAATCTAGTGTATTAATGAGCTTGGCATGATTTAAATGTTTCAAATTTTATCAATTAATTAGAGCTTTTGTCACGTTGTTTAGATACTAAATTTTATTCAAACAAAAGCTTAGAAATAATTTAATTGAGTTAAGAGTTTCTATTTAAAGAGTTGAGGTTAAGTAGTAGGTAACCTTTCGTTGTGGAGGTCTGTTTAATGAATTATGACAGAGACAGCTTAATTGCCATTAGCTAGCTTAAATGTCATTTAATGGCATTAAGTTGTAAATGAACTTTAATGCCATTTATTTAAATTCTGACCTTTCAAAAATATTTTAGAGCATAACATAACTATTTTATAAAATATTTCCCCTAAGGAATTGGTTACATGGTTTGCTGTCAATTTGAAATAATATGCCTCGTGAATAAAATTTGGCTTTTAGTATAGATATTTGATTCCTACGCACAAAAAGGATGAAGAACCATAAAATTTAAACTTACAGCATTAAAGGTAACTGTCCTAAAATATTGCTAAGGATTTTGTATTTATTGAGCTATTTTTAGTAGAATTGTAATTAAATTGTTTCATTTCCCCGTGCAATGCAGCGCGTGACTACTTTTAAGAGAAAGCTACGCCGAAAGTTTAAAAATACAGAAGCACACGCATTTAATAAATAGATATCACGCAATTGTTTTTGCTATCCAGAAAAAATGATAAAATACCATAATGGTTTCGTGAATAATTAAAAAACTTATAAAAGCCGGATTAAAACCTTGTAGCGAATTTGCGGTGAGATCGAATTAGCTTTCTGTGTTTTGAATTTAGTTCTGTTTAACGTTTTAGTGGTTTAAAATATAACTACTGTGAGATATTGTGATATTGCACGAATATCTCTGAGGAAATATTTCAGCATTTTGTTTTATTTCTTGTGAAAAGAATAAATTTTATTAACTTTTTAACGACTTGTGCATTCAGTCTGTTACGAACACGTACGAACGCAACAATGTTTGGTATCAGAAGTGGGATTTGAACCCACACCCACAAGTGGACTGTGAAAAAATTTGTTGCGTGCGTACGGGCTCGTAATGCATCGAATGCACAAGTCTTTAAAAAGTTAATAAAATTTATTCTTTTCCCAAGAAATAAAAATCAAAATGCTGAAATATTTCCTCAGAGATATTCGCACAATATCACAATATCTCACAGTAGTTATATTTTGAACTATTAAAACGTTAAAAGATCTCAATTCAAAACAGAAAAAGATGCATTGCACGAAGAAATGAAACAATTTAATTACAATTCTTCTAAAAATAGCTAAATTAATACAAAATCCGAAACAATATATAGATATTGATACTTTGCATTTATCCCTAGGGTCATTACCTAAACAAGAACCTTTTTTAAGAAATTAAAAATTTATGTAACTTAAATTGAAGAAACGAAATAGTAAGATAACTGTTTATTTCTGGTTTAAAAATGAAAAAAAAAATCTGGAGTTGCAAAAGAATCGGTATTTAAACAACTTTATTACTGTTAGTTTCAACATCGTTGATAACTGAAATAACATTAAAACAATCATATATGATTATGACAGTGTTATTAAAATTCTACTAAAATTAGTAATAATTTCGTAATATAAGTGGTAGGGAATGATAAGGTAACTATTTTGGCGTAATAGGTAAGAATGGCTATAGTAAAAAAAATATAAAAATACAAAAATTTGAAAAAAATCTTAAAGGTTTTAGATTTTATATTACGCCCAAAGCGGCGTTTTTTTAAAGTTTTCTGCGTTACCTTTATTTATTAAATGTCATGTTCTTCGCACTTAAGCGATAAAATTCAATCCAACAGCAATATCGCAACATATTTAAAAGAGCATACCTTTAGAATATCCGATACACAGACTCGCGCGCTGGAGATAAAAATGTTTTTTTTTCCCGTACAGTGTTGCTATTGCTCGCTTTGAAATCGTTGAGTTTCGTAATCAAAAACTCATAAAGGCTTTACAGACTGTGAAATAGATAATAAAACCAACTCCAAATTTGGGTTCCAGATGCCCATATTTGGGGGGAGACGTACGTTTTTGAAATTTGATGGTTCTAGGTACCGCTGTTTTATCACACTACGAGAAACATACATACATTTATGCAGATTCTTCATTATTTAATTTCTTTAAATATAATACAGGGCGATTTTATTTGGTGACATCAATTTCAAAAGTGATTCACCATTTATAGAAAATCGATGCAAAATGCCAAAACGAAACTTATAGCACGTAAAGTACGTAGCATAATAAACACGATACCTGAAACTTATTATGCGCATTCTAACATTACATACAGAAATTTAAAAAAAATCGCCGCCCAACCAGGATAGTGGTTAGCGAAGCGGACTGCCGTACCGAAGAGCCCGCATTCGAATTCCGGAAAAGGCATGAATGTTTGTAAAGGTATAGTGTCTGTACGACAAGAGGGCATTCAAAATATGCGGCGAGTCGAAAGTCCTGTCGAGAGGTTAGTGGGAGACCCTCGCAACCATCCTGCCCCGGGTATCTCTCCATCAAACTTGGGGGCAGAACTAAAAAAAGTCGTACTGTCACCTGTACGGTGTTCAAGGCTATTGCCAACTACAGGCGCAAGCTTGCACTACTTATCACGACGAATTTCACGGGCTTGTTCTGATGTTACTGTCAGAAAAGTGAGATAAGTCACAACAACATAAAAATAAATCAATTTAAAATTCAAGAAAATATTACCATTAAATAATTAAAATAACTAAATAGCCACATAAAAGTATTTGGTTAATCGTAATCATCAGTATGAAAAATCCAGTTGTTTACATAAATCATTTGTTTGAGATAACTTTAAACTTTATTGGAAAATTTCTCTTTCGAGTTTTAAAATGGCTAAAATTTGATGCCTTAGTTAAAGTGAAAGAGCTTTGATGCCTTAGTTAAAGTGATCGTTATCGACAAGAAAATGCATTGTAAAATGGAATGTATTGTAAAAACGTGTTCCCAAACTGACTGCAGCTCTGCGTTCAGCAGTGCAAAGTACACTGGTGTGCAAAAATTAAGAACGAGACGGTTTTTTCAATATAACTTTGTACAAAAGCTTTCCAAATCAACGCATTTAATACCGTAAGATCCCCAATACGTAAGGACATGAGTAATGTAAGCAACACTTACTAAAAGAGAAATCAGAGGGATAAAAAGAAGCTTTATTGAAAAAGTAGCATGAAGCGCAATGTGACTGAAGGCCGAAACATCCCTGTGATGGGTGTCTAGCAAGAAACATCCGGTCTTTAATAGGGGATATGATCTCCCCTGACCGCTAGGCAGGTTTCACATCATTTGTCCATGCTGGATATGTGGTTGTTAATGAGTTGTTGAGACACTGCTGCTCGTTCCTCTTGTAGCACCAATCGCAGTTTCGGAATCGTTACTGGCGATAAGTTACGTGCTGCCACGGGTCTCCCTAGTAAGTTCCGTACATGCTTGACGGGATTTAGATCCAGAGACCTTGCCGACCAATCCATGTGTTCAATATCTTCACTCTCCAACAGCTCTTCGACAGTAACTGTGCGATGAGGTGGAGCGTTGTCGTCCATGAAGAGGAACTGAGGACCCATAGCCCTTGTGAAAAGACGCATGTAAGGAAGAAGAACCTCGTTACAATAGCAGTCCCAGGTGACGAACCTCCTTGGGAGATATGAAGGTCGGTCCGGCTACCAAGCATTATGTCTGCTCGAACGAGAACTCCGCGACCTCCAAAACAGTCCCTTTTGATGATGTTGAAGGGGTTATTGCGTGTTCCCCGCTCTGTCCAGATGTGTATGTGTCTAGAATCGCAACTCAGACTAAATCTGCTCTCATCTGTAAAGAGTACTCGTCCCCATTCATTGTCTCTCCAATTCCGGTGTTCCCGGCACCACAGAGAACGCCTTCTCCGATGGGCAGGCGTTAGAGGTACACACCGTACAGGGCGTCGTGCAAACAGACCACCACCGTGCAGTCTTCTGGCCACGGTAAAACGCGATATCGGTCGTCCAGTCGCCTGTGTCGTGTGTCTAGCGATTTCTCCCGCTGTCTGCCGCCTGTTTCTTCTGGCCTGTAAGGCAATATACCGGTCATCTGCGGGTGTGGTTCCTCGTGGACGACCACTACTAAACCCCCGGATAGCTGTTCCTGTAGTTTGAAATTGTCTCCAAAGTCGTGAAACGATGCTGTGAGCAATTCCGAACTCTGCAGCCACACTTGTCACACTGCGGCCTTCCTCCAACTTCCCAATGATTCGACCTCAGGTAAAAGCATCCAGATGTCGTCTAACAGATTGATTATTCGCCATTTCTCGCTGAGGCAGCAACTCGGTGTGATTTTAACTGCTATACGGCGTGCAATCTCTTTGCCAGAAATACTGATCTTACACCGACAACATGCTTTATACTACTCAGACACTCCCCCATTACGTCTACCTGCATATCTGCGCATGTGTTACCGTACATCACCTTACTTAATCTCCTGATTGGACTTTCTGTCCAGTCTGCCTCTTCGTTCAGCTGATATGGTAATTTTTCGACTTCGTCCTTAAGTTTTGCACACCAGTTTATGATGAAAAGATATCAGCAAGGAAACTTGAAGAATAAATGAAGACCTGGGAGAACAAAAACTCTGAATTATTGCAAAGAGGGGTACATTATTAGACGTGGCAAAGCAAAGGCAGTGGAACTATGTTTAAAGTTCTTGCAATTCCTAGTAAGAATTCAGGTAATGAAATAATGCATGCAACATTATGAAATAACGAATATAGGAGAGTGGTTGCCAAACAGAAGCAATGGATTACTCAGCGTGATTAAAGAAAGGGAATTAATTTTAAAAAAAAACTATGTTGTAAACCTTGTAACTTTCGCTTTGTTATCTTCGTAATTTTTGTAAAAACATTTGCTTTTGACATCAGACTTTCTGAAATACTCAGGAATTTTTTTAAGGAACGTATCAAAATTCGAATTATTTAACACTGGTAAGATGGAAAGTATTTAGTGAAAGCTCCGATCAAAGCTTGATCAACACAGTCGTTTTCCTGGGTTGGGTGCACTGAATTTATTGATGGAGTTACAGATAAATATGTATATGCAAGATAAAATGTAGTTAAAACAAAATTCTAATTTTAATTTTCAATAATTTTTAACTCATTTCTCCTTCCTGTGCTAAAAACCGCAAAATGAATGTAATATAAACTATAAGAGAAATTTCACACGGCCAGGATGACTGCTATTATTTTTACTGCACCAATCATTTAGTTATCATATTCCATATCACCGTGCGAAAATTTTTCAATGCGTACCAAATTTGAAAACGTTTAAGGACAAATTAAGGTTAAAGGACGACTTCTTTGGATGATTTAAAGCACTCGGCTTTACATACGAGGCTACTGCTCCTGTATTACATTTTCACGCGTTTAGAAACTACATTTCAATCTCCAGATTCAAACCTCACTGAACGTTTACAAGATGTTTCTCAGCAAGGTGTACTACCAAAATAAAGGTAATAGGGTATAAAAAGCTGTTACTGAAGTTGCTTTCCCTTTCTAGAAATCTCGTTCTCCTGATGAGGAGGGACCTGTAACTGCCCTCGAAATCGATTGAGGGTTTTAATAAATGTACGCCAAATACAAGGTTGTTTCAGCGATTTTAAATATGTGAGTAGTTTAGTCCTTGTTTTTATTTATAATGTAATTTTCTTGCATTTTGAAATTATTTATTTTTATTTTCGCCTCCAATATTAAATTGCAAACAGAGAATTTCAAGCACGTTTGTTTTATATTTCATTGCATTTAGCATTTTAATTCATTTAAAGCTGCGAAATTTTTAAGGTGGCCAAATACTTTTTAGATTCATTGTATGTATTTTGTATAAAGGGTTATAAGCCTAAACAGAATTCGTAAGAGATTATAAAAATAAAAGAAATACGAGAAGAATTATTTGATAGAAGAGAAAGGGAAATTTTAAGAATATTACTGGTGATAAAAAAGTTATGCTTTTAACAAGTGTTTCTACCTCATGCCTTAAGTTCATCTCCAAATCTGGGCAGAAAAACTGCACATGCTCTATCTTTATACCCATAACGAAATTCAATTCAGTTCTTGTACAAATCTAGAAAAATATCTCCAGGAAATGAGTGTTCTTCAATTTTGAAGAAAAAAAGTTAGCTTAACAACCTTATACTTAACTAAATGTATTAAATGAGCATGATGCTCACCAGCAAACAAGCGATAAAATCGCCGAACACTGGTAATTCGACTGAGTTCACGTCCCGACGAACATGCTGGTTGCATGAATAAAAACTGTCGCTGTTTCCCGCTGTATAAAGGTGAATACCAGACAGTTTACCTTAAAACGTCTTCCATAAAGGCAGTCTTTCCTTGTGTCCTTTGCCGTAATCAAATAAATCAAATCAAATATTCAATACAGATAGCCACATAATGATTAAGGGAAAACAAAGAAAACTATGACCTTGTAGATTATTAAGACTATTAGGTTATTTCGAAGCGGGAAACGTGAAAAATTAGCAACGCCTTCGCCGGGACTCGAACAACGGACCTTTCGAATACGCGCCGAGCGTGCTTATCACTACACCACGAAGGCATGAGAAGAAGGGAGAAATACCTTATATACTCCCCCTTTTAAAGGGTGACTGGGGATTAGGGGACCCAATCGC
>KK120548.1:36427-52751 GCA_000611955.2 Stegodyphus mimosarum | reverse complement strand
GGAAAATTCTGGCACATTTGAGATTCGATTTTTCGGATTTTTTTTATGAATTTTAATGTCCTAAATGAAAATTTAATAGCTTCATTTTTCGGGTTTTGATCTCAAATGAACCAGGAGAACGAAACACGTTTCCGAAACATATTAATCGACTTTAATTCATTTTCTCCTGATGAGAGTTTCAGTAGAAGGAGATTAATTTATATATTTATTATCTGGCATATTTTTTTTTCCTTTTGCATTTTTATTTTTAGATTTTGTACTACTATGAATTCTTTATTTTAATTTTGATTTGTTTTAGATATTGTGTTTAACCTCTTGTACACGGTTGCAATTGTTAATATTGTTGAGGAAGTACCTTGCTTTGACTCTAATTAACTTTTAACTTTAGGTGCTTTAAGTTTAGTTTACTTTAGTCCTGCAGCTATGGTGCAGGGCGGGTATAAAAATTTGCTTTTAATTTTTAGCCTCCTCTTATGTTTCTTTATGTATGTATATATATATATAGATATAGATATAGATATACTTCATGCGACTTTTAAAACAATGATTATAATATTCAAATTTATGAAAAATACCAAGATTAAATTTTCAATTCGTGGAATTCCTTTAAATAGAGGAAAGCGTTTTTAAAGAATAAGTAAAGCAAGAACAAATCAAAGTAGGAAATTAAAATGCTGTTGAAAACATTATTTTTTCCATGCTCTTCCTTTCTCGTGTTCATGGAAAAAAGGATAAGTGTAAAATGTCATAAAATCATAGATATTCTGAATTCATAAATTCCTTCCGATCTTGCCTAATTTTTTCTTTTCTTTTCTCCCTCCTTCCTTTTCCTTTCTGTAGCCCAAAGCGCGTTAGTCCAGAAGGGCTATTAACTTCGTTTCGGCATTTTGCGTTGAAAACTTTAAATGTTGGTTCACTTTTCAAATTGTTGCCACCAAATATTATCGCCCTGTCTTATAGTTAAAGAAATTAAATAATGAAGAATCTGCATAAATCTATATATATTTCTCGCATTGTGATAAAACAACGGTACCTAGAGCCTTCAAATTTTGAATACCGTAATCTTCCACCGAATATGGACATCTGGAAGCCCTAATTTAGCATTTTAAATTTGTTTTATTTATGTATTTGATATTTTGTAACACTTCAACGAATTACAGCGAGCAATGGCAAAATTGTACGGAGGAAAAAGTGCAAAGAACATTTAATAAATAAAGGTAACACACAAAAGGTTAAAAAATGTCCTTTGGGGCTTAATGTGAAATCTGAAAGCTTTCATTTTTTTTTTTTTTTTTTTTTTTTTTTTAGATTTAATAATGTATATGTGGCTTGATGGCCAGTGAGAATGGATTCTAATTGTGACAAATGTGGAGATCCAAAAATTGCAGTAATCCCAAACCCTCTCCAGTTCTTCCAGAGAAAAGCAATTAATCACTAAAATTTATAGTAGTTCAAGCTAATGCACAGTAGACATCACTGGTCCTCTACCCAGCAGCGAACTATCGGCACCCAAGATGGCAAGGCCATAGTGATTGAAAATTTTGACTAAAAACTCTTTAAATAGTAAACTACTCTCTCAGTGAAAAATTTAATTTATCTTTATACGATTTAATATATGTTAATACGAATATTTACCAAGGCTTTTCATACAATGGTCCTATACCAATTCACCATGTCATTTACCTTCCGTTTGTCTCCTAAATTCCCACTGTTACCTCAGTAAATTTATTTTTATGCAAATTAATTTATCTTTATTTGAATATTTACGAATGCTTTTTATACAACTGTTCTATACTAATGTCATTTTCCTTCCATTTTTCATAAATTCGCACTACTACCTCAGTAAATGCCCACCAGTAAATGGCCAAGCGGTTTAAAGTCCCTGAACACTGGTAGTTTGGTCCGAAGTTCGTGTCCTGCGATCGTGTAAATCCGAGCCAGTTTCCCTGAGAAAGCCCTCCATGAAGGCATCCTTCCCTTCCGTGTAGTGCTTAGAATTTTTCAAGGATCTGTAAGAACCATGAATTTAATTAAGACTCTAGTATTTTTTACATATTTTTACTTTTTCTATTCCAAATTTTTTTTTTAAATAATTTTGCAAAGTTTATGAAAATAAGAAATGGGTAGGGGATCATGGCTCTTACAGATCCTTCAAAAATTCTTTTTTGTTTTAATTTTTCAAATTCAATTATAGAATTTATCTTTCATCTTCATGTAGAAGTTTCAAAAACTTTCTAATACTATGTTTATACGAATATTTACGAATCCTTTTTCTACAGTGATCCTATAAAAATGCATTCACCTTCCGTTAGTCTCATAAATTCGCACTGGCGGGGCAAACATTAGCCTAAATATTCTGCCGATGGAGGGTATTATTTTTGAAGGTGCTATAATAAATATTGTTGCGTTCTACGGGTTCGTGGATTTGGAGTCATTGATGACAGCACTTGAAGAAGAATCAAAATACAGTATTACTCAGGGCAATTCCAAAAACAAGTTTACAGTCATCGAAAAGACTAAAAACATAAACACATGCGACGGAGGACGTGGGCACCACCCCTTTACCGTCGGTTAATTGGTGCAGCGCCACGTCCACCAATATCTAGAGTTGAACCTTGAATCTTTCAAAAGGGCAATTACATGGCCATACAAGGGCTGTTTATATTTAGTATTACATTCATGTTTGCTGGTTAACATATTCTATGGATAACATGATTTACAGAGTTACATACTGACTTTACCTCTCATTTCCGACATACAATGCATATGCATTACCTGAATTACATTAAACTTACATTGCGTGTGATTACTTTTGTGTACAGTTACAGTTTTTAGCTGTATATTTCAATAAATATACCTACATTACTTTTAGATTGCATATAAATACAGTTTGCATGTGCAGTTACATGTGCCAATATTACATGTGCCTTACATTACATTATTTTTATACATACATAGTCAGACACGCCTGCTTCACATATTACTTAATTTTACCTACACTGCTTAACTTTAGGTCACATATACTTGCAGTTACATACAGATACATTCTGATTAATTTATAGATACAAATATTTACAGACACAATAGTCTTACAGGTTACTTACATTACATGTTATTTGGGTACTTATTGCATAATTTTCCAGTACATGAAATAAACATTCCTATATATACATTGCATTGCGTTAGACATCCTATATCCCTTATTCATAATACAAAACATATATGTTACCCATGCATTTTTATTAGACATTTCTGCATTTATATTGCATTACTTACTAATACATAGCTTACTGATACACAAAAATATTTACTTATTTACATATATTACACTCCCTTACATTACATTGCTTACAGATGTGTGCAAATTCATACATTCGTTATGCCTACATTATATATCAGACTGACATTGCATGTCATTATGTTACATTGCATTATTTTTTGGACTTACTGTTTAATTTCCTGAAATTTATTTACACAGTACATGCACATTGTTAAATGCAACTGACTTTCCAGGTATGAATACAAGTAGTCTTTATACTGTGAGTTTCTAGTCTACATTATAGATTCTTACAATTCACTTGAATGACAGTTTTCCTACATTGCGATACATGCCTTTTTTTTAAGTGCTTAAGTTGTTTTTGCATGCTGGGTTATGCTATGGCTGACACAAGTCTGTATTTAAGTCGGACAGTCTGTCCATCAACTGTACCACCTTTTAAATAAAGTGCCGCTGTTTTATCATATATTTACAGAACGGCTGGCGATTTGTTTCAGGGAGATTGATATGCAGTCCTTCTGTTAATGGGCATGACGTCAGATAGTGCTCTGGTGAGCCTGAGTCGCCGCATGCACATTGACTTGTGTGACTTATGCCACGCTTGAAGAAATATTCCGGGTAGGGTCTATGCCCAGAAATGAACCTTACCAACTGTGCGTTTGCTACATTTCGGCTAGTGTCCACATAGCCGATGAAGTAGTGGGTCCTTCTCCCTGTGGTACTTTGGTCCCATTCGTTCTGCCACATGCCAGTGGCCCTTAAGCGTAGTGTCTTCTTTAAATAAGAATGCGGCCATGAGATGATAATTGGTGCATCAGGCGGGTCAGTTGTTGCCTCTTTGGCGAGTTGGTCGGCAAGCTCATTGCCATAGTGGCCAACATGAGCCTTTATCCACTCTAATTTTGTGCGGTAATGGGGGTTGATTCTAAGATCTCTCTGGATTCCCGGTATGATCTCCGAGGGATGATCTGCATTCCAAATGGCATATAACGATGATAAGCTGTCCGTTTTAATGGTGACATGGCTATGCTGGTGCGAGTGCAGGTCGCGAATCGCTTGTGCAATTGCCACTGCTTCACTTTGAAAGACACTGTCTTAACTGTCCGTTCCATTTCTCGATTGCGTTGTCTTGTTTCGTGACGACATAGGCGCATCCCACTCTTTCGTCAAATCTAGACCCGTCTGTATAGATGGTCATTTCCATTGAGTGATGAGTTGAAGTGGGATTAATTGAGATAAATATCCCTTTGCCTTTCTCTGCCGGGTGCACGTCAAGAGGGCAGTTTGTTTCGTACTCATCCGGGCAGTATGTTTCATCGTCAAAAGTGACTGCCTTCTTAAGTTGCAAAATGTGTTGGCGAAACATAAACACACTAAAATTATATAGTTTTTGTATGTAATTATATAGCTTTTGTATGTAAGTTGAAAATTATATAAGGTATATAAAACTTTTAACCGGCCTTCGAGAACATTCCTGGGAAAACCGGTAAGCGTTCATTCTAGAATGTTCGCACTCCGTCTTTGGCATATCGCCAGTTTTGTCGCCAAATGCCACTTTCTGACAGTATTAACCAATGATTTGAAATATTATGCTTCTTAAAAAATTCTCTGTGCATTTTAATTTTCAATTAATATGCATACAATTAATATACATACTTCTATGAAATACTCTTGGGATCATTAGTTTTCTCACAGTAAAGTAGTGTCACTATTTTTTATTTCATTTACAGCTTTTGTCCTGCATTAAAAGTCTTTAATGCATTATACCCACTTATTTAAATTCGTTTGAATTACATTTCGATATAATTCTAAGACTTTGAAAGTGTGCACTCTTTTGAGTTAATATGTCCTAACAAATAAACCCTTAAACACCTTGCCTTGGAAACTAAGGAACAAAGAATGGAGAAAGTATCGCCATTGTGTGAAATATAAGATCTTTCCGCTATTTTTCGCTCTAGCGCATAATCTATTCTTTGAGAATTATCATTCCGGAAAGCGTATAATCTTTATAATTTATCATCAAATTCAATTAATCTGTTATTTATTAATAAATTGAGCAGTTAATCTATAAACCCACTTCTTAAAAATTTAAATCTTTATTTTATTTTTCAGTAACTTTATCAAATGATATAAATTAAAATGCATTTAATTCACATATATGTATAGCAGTTTTTTTAAAAATAAAATATAAACATGCCTAGTATTTTCGCGCATTAAAAATTTTAAAAAATTACAAAGAATTTTTTTAATTCGTTGTAACATTTAATGGATTATTTGAAATTTATTAATTATGAATTTCAATTTTGTCTTTGTGAAAAATTAATTCTAAATTTCTTGCTTTATGTCTTTATATACTATATATGTCTCATTCAGCTTATAATTTGTATGTAGTTTGTTTTATTAATGAAAAATGTTTCTAAATCTGTATGCAACGTAAGTAGTACAAAATAATTTTTTACCTAAATTTTTATATTTTACACTTGAATTTTTTTTTTCAATTTTCTTAAATTTATAATGTTAAAACTCTAATCTGAAGTTTTTCTTTGCAGTTCTTCCCGCTACAAACAGCTCATTCTTGTGTTAATTTTTCAGCTTATAACTAAAGTGATGTTCTTCTCTACGAAAGATCTACGAACCTTTACTTTGGTTCGAACGCCGTTTGTAATAGCTACGATTCTGAAGGAGTTTATTCTGCGTGTGATCTGCTATTTCATTAATTATGTTCGATACACTTTTCAAGAGGTAAATATAAAGACGCACCGTTATTTTCCTTTTCATCAGAAACCCATACTTTACTGATTATCAGATTCTTTTTTATGTACAGGGTGGTTATAATTAAAGTGACCCTATTCAGATCCATGTAGAACAGGTTCTGCCTGTAGGATTTTGATGAAACTTGTTATATGCCTTATATGGACCATGGGAAAAAGATTTCTGCAGTAAAAAAAGTAAGTCAAATTTTTGGCCACCAGATTGCAATTTTCAAAAATACTTTATGCAAATGAGTCATACCTATAAAACGCCTTGCAGTCAGAGCGTGAAAGTCATTCTGCGTGGCTTTGCCATCGTTAATCATGCCCTTACAGAAGAACTGTGATCAGATGAGGCGCACTTTTCTTTAGATGGAGCTGTGAATAATCGAAATTGCCGCTTATGGGGTGCTTCACCTTCTAATGTCCTGCTCCAACAACCACTACATTCTGATTACGTGACTGCTTGGTGGGGATTTGCTGCTGATTTTATCCTCGAACCTCTTTTCTTTGAAACCCTCACTCCTCAAGGTCCTAAAACGTGCTCCGTCACGAGTGCACGGTACAGTGAACTCCTTCGACAGCAAGTTATTCCTGCTTTACAGGAACGGCAAAGTTTGCAGACAACTCACTGTCTTCATGCAAGATGGAGCAACTTCCCACATTGGGCGCCAAGTCAAAGAACTGTTTCGTGCTAACTTTGGCGAGAAACATATATTAACGGTGGAATTAGGACTTTACCCGAGCTGAAAGAGAGCATTACACGCCATGTTGCTGAAATCCCTTGAAAGTTTCTTCGTGCTACCATCGAACTCCCTGTAATGCGCTTTTAACACGTAATTGATGTCAATGGAGCACACGTTGAGTACTTTGTGTAACTGAATAAATTTTAAGGATTTTGACAGACTTTTTGTCCTTCTTTAGGAGCCACAATTCCCCCTGGTGGTCAAAATTTGAACAATTTTTATTACAGAAAAATCGTTTCCCCAATGACCATATGACGTATATACCAAGTTTCATTAAAATGCAATAAGTAGAACGGGTTCTAGAGGTGTCTGAATGGAGTCTCTTAAATTATAACCGCCTTGTACTTGATTTTTAAAAAAATCAACAGTATCAGTTAAAATAATAATTTCTAAAACATGCAGAAAATTGTTTGGGCAATCCAACTTGATTTTAACTAGCAAGAAGTCTCTGAATTTTCTTCTTTACGAAAATTTTCCATTATATCATTGATTAATTTTTTTATTTACTTTTTTATTTTCTCAATTATCTCTGTAGTAAAAATTACGTACTTACTCGTACTATGTCATATCCATTGCAACGATGCCTAAAAATATTGTACATAGTACTTTAAAGAATAGTTATAAATGAAGCAGTAACAGATTAAAAAAAGAAAAGAGATGAATCTGCCCTGAAGCTGCTAGATGATAATAAATTGATAATGAAGTTAAAAGTCGAAACGTAATTTAAACACAAATTTACTTCCAAAAATTATATAGGTAAGTGTACTGCACTCTATTGAAGTGTATTGTATTTATTGCATATTGTATTCACGTCATGCAGCGAACTACATAGCGTTTATATCTGTCAAAATTGCACGGAATTCAATAATTAGAAACGTCAAGGCAAAAATTGATTGGTATCTTATTAAAAATCTGAAAGCTCAATTAAACAAATTTAATTTGATAAGTAATTGAATGTAAAGACGGTTTGATAATGGCTGGGGGATTGTTGAATCCAAGTAAATAAATGATGCTTATTAACGTAGTAAAACGAATGTTCTGGTGAAAACTGTAAGAATCGTAGTGACTTGTAAACTCTGGATTAGAACTTACAGGCATCATATTAACTAGTACTGACTTTACTGTATCCGATTCAGTTCTGATTGTAAATTGTCATCAATAATAACTTCACCATCCTTTTACTTCGATTTAACTTTCTTAAACTAAATTACAACTTCTAAAATGGATTAGTCCATGCATTGTGTTCAAGATGTCTTAGTTGTGCAACAAATGACTACTGATTAAGTACACTCATCTGTCGACTTTACCCCCTTGGCGGTGGAGGCTGTCGGTTAGTAGATTTTCCAACGAGCAGGCATTATTCCGTTCTGTTTTCGCCTTAGTTTGGTGGCGTTACGGGGTGCTCTCCATCAAAACTGGGAAGGGACGGAACTGGGCAAAGTCGTACTGTCACCTATATGGCGTCCATGCATCGTGGCAAGGGGTCAAGACAGCGCATGCTTTTGCCACAATGAATTTCTTGGACTTGCTCCGATTTCAGAGACCTGATCTTATGTTACTGTCGATAAGTGGGACAAGTCACAACAAAATACAGTTATTGTAAGTTATAATGCAAATTAAGATTCATAAAATTGTTTTGAAATATAGTATATAAAGAGAACTAAATGACTTAAACACCATATAATAAAACCAGCTTCATGTTTTTTTAATAGTGCTCCCCCCTTTAATTAGCTTGTTTCTGTCTGGTGTTTGAGCATGTGTAAAAGAATCTGCATAATAAATAAAGAGTCTTATAATTTGATTATTATCTTAAACCCTTAACTGCCGCGGGCGTATATATACGCCTCGCTCAGCCGATGCGTTAAGTGCCCCGGGCGTATATATACGCCCTTTCGAAATGCTATAATTTGCTTTGCGCTGCTACCAGCAAAATTATTCGCAAAGCTTTGGAATGCAACACCACAATGACCTTGACAAAGTGTGCAAAGAAGGATACTATTTCAGAGAAGCGGGAGAAGACTTGAAGAGAGGAATGTTTCTGAAACTGTGCAAGTAATGACTACCCAATTATTGGTCATGTTTCTGTTTGAGTAAAGCGTATTTTTTATTGCTGTCTTCCGTTTTCGTTTACTGTTTGTAGTAGGTGGTTTTTTACGAATATGTAAGACAGTGAAATAGATGATTACTTTCCGTCATCTTCAGAATCGGACACCTCAGAATATGATATTACGTTAGATGAAGAGGATTGTGACTATTTTTCGAAAGATGCTCCACGTTGGGTACGACTTGATATGAAAAACTTGCCTATGCCGCGTCCACGCTTCCCATTTAGGTATATTGATTTTACAAGGTATAACGCTGAAACCTGATATTAGACTTTACTGGTTTAAAAATAAATTGACCGAAACTCCATTTTTGAATTATTGCTCATAAAAATTAAAAGAAAAATTATTCATCCAATAAAATTTCTATGCTGAAAATTAAAATTTAATGGATTGTAGAGAAATTACATTCCCAGCAAAAGATTAAAATGAACTACTTTTTTTGGTAAAGAAAAAGTACAGTACAAGTAAAGGAAAAGTACAGTACAATTTTCATGTAATTATGTTAAAGTATTGCATTTTGGCTTGTGCTGCTTTTACGTGATTACTGATTTCTATATACTGAGGTGCCACCAATTTACTTAATAGTTTTTTTTAAATGATATTTCTGAATAACAGCTCTTTCATTTGAATTCATTCTTTTAAATATTTTCTTAGGAAAGAAAGTTAATAATTCTTTGCATATTTTTCTTTTCATAAAATATACAAGGTATTGAAGTGATGATTGAAAAATTTAAGTAATATTAATTCTAAAATAATATTCTTTATTTCTAAACATATCAGTGAAGATATTCATTACTTGCCTTATCAAACCGTGTTTTTTATTGTTTCTTATTGAACTGAATATCTTCGCAGGCTAAAAACAGAATATTTATTATTAGTTGGAAGCTGATGGCTTTGATGCCGCCAAATGAATATGTAAATAATTTTACTATTGGTGCATTTTTTTTTTTAAATTTAAGATGAGGTATAAACTATGGACCGTTTATAAAGAGATAACTTATACTAGAGACGCAGATATATCATTACACAACGGGTTACTGGTTTCTATGCAGAGTGCACATTTCAAGGGAAGTATTGCAGTCAAGAAAAATTTCGGGTATCATATTTTAAGAAAAATATTCCCTTTGATCACTCTGGAAACCATTTGAACGATTTTTTTGCATGATATCTGTACGTATAGACACAATAACGTACTCTTTCTTCCAAAACGTATTATCAAATGGATTTTTTTACTTGGCGTCTACACGTACGTACGTATGTATGTATCTCGCATACAAAATATTAATTGCTATGACTTTGAAAGCTGATATACCCCGCTTCCATTAGAAGAAATCTATACTAGCCTGTTTGATCTGCCTAAATTCTCTCTTGTTATGCTAACAGTTATTGACTTAATTGAGTAATTATTGAGTAATATTAGTAGATGGAAAATCTACTAATATTACTCAATAATAAAATGCACTATATTTAATAACTACATTAAATTTCAAAATCAACTATTTAAGCAATGGGAGCTTACACGAGTACAAGCGTTTGTAATACCTTTTTATTCATTAACGAATTTACCTTCCAAAGATTTGCAGCAACAGGATTGAATTTGCTACGCCCATATTTGCAGATATACAGATGATCTTATTACATTTAATAATTTTAACAAGATTGAAATTTCACAAATTTATCGAGAGTGCCTTACTCTTAATAAAAATAATACTTCACAAAATGTAGTCGATTATTTAGATCAGTGCTCAGCAACCTTTTCTCACCTGCGACGCACAAAAAATCTTTCTGGAATTTCGTGGCACACCAAAAGCTAATGTATATATGTATTGATTTATACACAAAATTTACAATAAATTTTTGTTTTTAATTTGAAAAATATACAATTATAAAACCATAACATATTTATTTATATGCAATCATAATAATTATCAATGTGATACCTGCGCTTGCTTCAATGAACACAAAAGTTTTATATTCGGCTCAATATCTGACAACGCAACACGAAGTTCTTGGTCAAGATCTTTTAAGCATGACCGCTTATCATTTTTAATTAATAATAAAGTTGAAAAACATTGCTCACATAAATATGTCGTAGAAAATGGAAGTAATGTTAAAATTGCTTTTTCGGAAATATGAGGATATTCTTTTTTAACTTAAATCCAGAAAACATCTAATGGAACTTCGGAGAAGTATAATTTTAAAGTCGTGTCACTTTTTAAATCTGTAAATTCCTCTCGAATTTTTAGAGGCAGCGCTTCCGTAGAATTTATTACATTGTTTGCAAAATGATTTCGAATCCAATCGTATTGTTCCGTATTAATGGAATAAAAATATTGATCAAATTTCAGCTGAAGCATACTTAAATGTTGTTGGGCCAGATCCAGAATTGATTGTTTGTTTTCGGTTGTAATATAATTAGTCCTTCTGTGCATTTCTAAACATCCTTTTTGTAACTCTTTCTCCCAAAGTTCGAGTTTTTTAATAAATCCTTGTAATTTATCGGAGCACGTTAAAATATTCTCATTTGACCTTGCATTTTTTTTATTAAGTTCATTCAAATGCTCGAATATATCAACCATGTATGCAAGCGAATTTCTGTATAAAATAATAATGATTCATATTCGGCTCCCATTTCTGCGCAAAGTAATCCAAAAATTCGCAAATTTGTGGCTCTTGATTTAATTAAGTTTATGATTTTGACGCGTTCATTCATCGTGTTCAAAAGTTCTTCTGGTAAATTCTTGGCCATCAATGCTTCTCGATGTATGCAGCAGTGTGTAAAATGTACCGTCGGATTTTTTTGTTTCACACAAGAGACAAACCCTTTTTTACTACCTGTCATTGCCGCAGCGCCATCCGTGCAAACAGCAATGCAGTTGCTCCATTGAATATTACAAATTTTGAAGAAATCATCAGTTACTCGAAAAATTTCTTCGCCGGTTGTTCGCTCTGGAACCTCCGTACAAAATAAATAATGTTCTTTAATAAAGCACTCATCAATGAAACGTACAATAACTATCAGCTGTGCTTTATTTTCAATATCAGTTGTTTCATCGATCTGAAGCGCAAATTTTTCAGCCGATAACAGTTTTTTAATCAATGTTTCTAAAATATCGCTTGACATATCACAAATACGTCTTTTAACTGTATCAGCAGACAATGGAATTTTATTCACTTCCTCAGCTTCATTGGGCCCAAGCATAAGTCGGACAATTTCCATGCATGCTGGTTTAATAAGCGATTCGCCGAGAGTATGTGGCTTCTTCTAGCGTGCAATTAATTTAGAAACATGATAGCTAGCCTCTAGTGCCTTTTCAGAAACTGTTACGGCCGACTTCATAAATTTCTTCTGTTTTTTATTTTGTTCTAAACACCTCTTAAAATATTGTTTGTCTTTGTTGGCGCAGCTGGGTTGGTTTGAATATAGATGCCGCTTTAATTTACTGGGTACCATTGACTCGTTTGATAGCTGATCGCCACAAATGATGCACTGTGGTCTTGGTGATGTTTCATCGCCACACCACGAGAATCCATATTTAATGTAATCCTCGTCGTACTTTCTTTTCACTACTTTCTTCAGATTTTTTGCAACGCTTGTAGGTGGATCTTCATCATCTGTACCTGAAGAAGAATCTTTCCGGCGTAAAAATTTATTCATATTTAAAGGGGTAAAAACTAAAAAAATTTTATACGAAGAACTTTAACAAAACATTATTCAGTAAGATAATATGTCGTGCAACGACAAGAATGTGGTCTTATGGCCGCCACATTCTTCGTTAAGCATGACCTGGTGATCAGAAGGATGACGTATTAAAGAGGAGTTTTAAAGTAACAACAAACCGACGCAACATTGAATCAACAGCATTTGCTATTCGTATTCGTCCTTTTATTTGTTTTATGACAAACGCAACCGTCATTTATAAATAATTGCAAAACTTATTATTTTTATTATAAAAGGAAAAACAACCCGGAAGGGGATTGAAGATTATGATTTCAATGACAGAAAATAAACTAAATAAAGATATTAAATCCAAAACAAACCATTTTTACGAAGCCGTGGCTACGAATAATGTCTCCACTTACATAATAAAATATCTTTAATGGTAAAAACGTGTCTATTTAACTTTGTCTTGTGAAATTTTGACAACAGTAACGTATGGTTGTACGTGATGTACCGGACGGCAGTGTAAATAATACATGCGCATAACGGGTATTCTGCTTTATCTATGATCAATTAGGTGTATCTTGGTTGTTAACGTACACACTGTGCAGTTTTTAACCGTCTCACGATGCACCGTTGAATAATTATTTACTTATAATAATCATTCTATAGTATGTTTAAAAATAATTGTTGATAAAAACTTGTTTTATATATAAATTTATTAGAATTCAAGTAATTTTTGTATACCATTTTTTGTTATTACTGACTGCGAAAATTTTTAAAAAATTAAAAAACAGAAATTCTTCAATTTGATTGGTTTATTTCAAAGTTTAAAAAAACAGTTTTAGAGCTATTATTTTTAATTAAAATGGTCTGAAACCAATATATTTCGTTTAAATTTATGTTTAAAAAAAGTTATATATTTTTGAGTTCCGAGTTATCAAAGAAGTGCCGAAAAAATTAAATGCTGACACACTTACAGTCACACACACAACAGTGAAATATATAAAAACATTTAAAATAGACATTATTAAGGAAAAAAATTGTCATTGTGTATTAAATACATGATAAAAAATTGCAAAATGTCAAATACGTGTATTTGATTGCGGCACACCGGTTGCGGAGCACTGATTTAGATCTTCAGGTAATTAACTACAAAAAGATTCCACTGCTTGACAAAACATGCAACTTCAATTTTAACACTAACAAATTAATAAATTGGACTTCCAAAATTAAGTGCAGAATAACTTTATTAATCTTTGTCATAAAAGTGAAAGCGTTAAATATTCAATCTAAATCATTTAACAGATAGGGATATGAAAATTTATTCCTAAACCTTAAAAGGAGGTATATGTTGGATGACTATCAGTTAAAAGATTTGTAAATAGTATTTACTTTAGTTATTGTATATAATGTAAAAATCATTATTTCTGGCATTTTTTTATTGCTGTTACGAAAAAAATAGGTCTATTTCAAAATTTTTTAAGTCTGCTTAACAGCTCTTGAGAAGTGAAGATTCCTTGTACTTTTTTCCCTCCTCACACTGCGACAATTACACAGCAATTAATCAATATCTTTTGTTTGGTCAGTTTAAAATCAGAATTTCTACAGACACATCTTACGCTCAAAAGATTAGCCAAAGTTACAAGACCACTTCTTTCCTACATTCTAAAAACAGATTCCAACGAGTACCTGCCTACGTTCTCTCTATATATATCCCTCCATTCTCCTTCCCGGTTCGAATTCTGAGTACGCAGAAAGTAACGGAAATGTATCTCTTTAACAGCTAGCAAACACGTAACAAAGAACCGCTATGTAAAGAAGGAAAGGCTCCATAGACGTAATGTAAACCACTTTGTCTGCAACGCCGCTACAAAGAAAAGGGAACATTCGCCAAGGGATTTGGCGACGGAATCTGTTGGCGAGAATTTCCCCTCTGCGATATGCCGGTTCTTTGGTACCTAGCCGACATTTTCCCCCTCCGCGACGTGCATAGGAAATTGAATCGTTCTTTGACTTGTCGCGATAATTTAAACTCGGATTTTCGTACTTTTTTTTTCTCAAAATAAATAATCCATTAATTAATTTAGCGCGAAAAAATATTTTCTTTACCTTTACAGTTTAAAGAAATTCAAAACGATATTCGCGTTAATAATATTGTAACTAAATGCACTTAGATAATTTCATATTAGAAAATCTTTTATATTAATACAGATTATTTTATAAATTTATCAGTGTTTTTTAAATCTACAGAAAGTGATTTTTTTTTTCATAATTCGCACTTTTCTTTAAAAAAATTTCTAGCTATAGAACATACCACATTACCTTATATTAAGTAAATAATAAACCACCAAATTTTAGTTTAAATTAAGTATTGATACAATTAAATATTACATATATTTCTTTAAATTCTGTACATATTTATATACATAACATAATCCTCCCTCTTTTTGTATAACTCTACATACATGTTTTCTAAGATGTTACTTTTACATACATCAGGAAGACTTAGAAAACTTTTCAGAAATTTTAATTTTTATTTGAAACAGTACTAAAGTTATAGATGAAATATCAAAAACTCCCGTCTTTGCATAATATCTTTTTTCTGTATGTATATATATATATACACACACACTATATATATATATAAACTTTTGAATGCCCCTTGTTTGATATATTATGCAGACCTTGAGAAGGTTCTCAGAAATATCATTCTGCAACTATACGTAATGTCCACCAGTTATACTTCTAATATTTAATATAATCTGAAATTAATTGCAGAATTAATATTAGACTTTGCACCCACTCTTCCTTTCTATATTTCTCTATATAATTTTTCCTCATGTCATTTGCTTGAGGTATTCTATATTTGCATATTAAAAAGCTTTACAGAAGCCTCAGTACTAGAAGTAAACAATAAAAAAATTATCTATATAATTAAACCAAGTATCATTTTAAAGTATTCTGTGTTGAAGTTATCGTAAAATACTATCTGGGCTAAAAACAAAAAGCAATTAATTAAGTACAAATAAACCAGAAAGCATATTAGAAGCAAGCAACGTAACCGCTTTATTAACGTATGCTACAGTCGGGGAAAAAAAGAGAACAGCTACAGAGAGTAAAACATGAGTTGAGTAGTAGCTTGTCTGATACAGAGTTGTTACCACAATACTTCCTCCACAAGCTACAACTTATTTAAGATTAAGTTAACATTCATTAACAAGACTATTAAATGAAAACAGTCCTAACAAGGTACACAGTTCTTTGAACCTAACACTAGGCAATGGTTTAGTCATGATGTCTGCTAATTGCATTTTACCAGGAATGTGCTTGATAAACAGTTCACCATCAATAAATTTTTCTCGCACAGAGTGATAACGGACATCTATGTGCTTGGACCGTTTATGGTATTCAGGATTCTTGGCAAGTTTCACAGCACTAGCATTATCTACCAGAAGAGAGGGAGTTTCGATATTTGTCATATCGCTGAGCAGATGTTTCAGCCAAATTAGTTCTTTAGCACTCTCACTCGCAGCAACATATTCGGCCTCTGTAGTAGACAAAACCACACTCTTCTGCTTTTGGCTCATCCACGAGAGGGCTCCACATGAAAATTTAGAGACCATTCCAGTTCTTGAGCGTCTTGTTTTTAAGTCACCTGCATAATCAGCATCACTGTATACTTCAAGCTCATTGGGATGACACTTTGCTTGATATAACAAGCCAAAATCTACAGTTCCTTTTAGATATTTAAAGATTCGCTTTACAGCACACCAATCTGAGGT
>KK120548.1:22092-36164 GCA_000611955.2 Stegodyphus mimosarum | reverse complement strand
TCTGTGTCACTTGGAGTTGACACTGGATTGGTGGAGTCCATATGAAATTTTGAGAGAACTTTCTTCAAATAGGCACACTGATTCACAAAAATTGAACCATCATTCAATCTTGTTATATTCATACCTAGAAACTGATTTAATGAACCCCTTGTGATCTGAAAAACATGACTAAGTTGACTCATTAACTCCTCCACTTCAACTTTGTCTGTCCCAGCAGCAAGGCCATCATCTACATAGATAACAACAAGGAATTTCTTGTCAGTTCTGTGTCTGATAAACAAGCAGAGATCAGCTGTACTAATTTCCGGTACCTGGTCTTTCATAAAATTCACAAAACACTGATTCCAGCAACGGGATGCTTGTTTAAGTCCATATAAACTTTTGTGCAATTTACAGACTCTCCCACTATTATCATTGAAGCCTTCTGGTTGTGTCATGAACACTTCCTCCTTAAGGGTTCCATACAAGAATGCAGTCTTTACATCAAACTGCTGCATGTACAAATTTTCTTTTGCCGCCACAGCAAGAACAGCTCTCACAGTGTCATATCTTGCAACAGGGCTGAATATCTCGTCGTAGTCAAAGCCTGCTTTTTCGGCATAACCCTTGGCCACAAGACGAGCTTTGTGTCGCTCCACAGTACCATCTGGATTAAATTTCTTCCTCAGCACCCATCGACAGTTGATAACTTTGGAACCTTTGGATCTCTCAACAAGTCCCCATGTTTCATTTTCATGAAGGGCTTTTATTTCTTCTTTCATGGCTATAGCCACAAATCACTTTCATTTGACGAAAGAGTTTCAAAATATGTGGATGGATTTTCACTGTTTTCAAATTCTTCTACTGCAGCTATGTTTGCCATCAGATATTCTCCAGATTTCATCCATGCAGGAGGGCTTCGGTTTCTTTCAGATTTTCTAACAGGCTTTTGTTCTTCAGATGAATTACGTTCTTCACTCCGAGTTTCTTTATACCTTTTATTTAAGTCATCCTCCACCTCCACTGTCAGAGGAGTGGTGCACAAACGTTCTGGTTTGAAGTCAACATCTCGAGATCGTATGATTTTCTTCTGAGAGGGCAGATAGATCTTATAACCATCTTTCTTGTTTACATACCCCACAAAATGACCACGAACACCTTTGTCTTCAAATTTACGTCTGAAGATCTTTGGTATATGTGCATAGCATTCGGTTCCAAATACTTTCAGGTGGTCAAGTTTAGTTTTTGGCTCACCAGTCCAAAGCTCATGAGGACTTTCATCTGGGGATAAGCCAGTGTGATTTAGCAGATACACTGCGGTTTCACATGCATTGGCCCAAAGTGACCGAGGCAATGCACTTGCTGCAAGCATAGAACGAGCCAGTTCAATAATTGTTCGGTTTTCCCTCTCTGCTGCGCCATTCTGCTCTGGTGAGTATGGCACACTGAGAGTTAGTGCTATACCTTTTTCAGCAAGTAGACAGTCCAGTCACATTAATGTGACCATCTGTCAAAAGCCAGAATAACCACCTTTCGCAGAGCAGACTGCTGCGAGACGTGCAGGAAGAGAGTCACATAGGTCCCTGAAGGTGTTCTCTGGGATGTTGAGCCATGCCGACTCTAATGCCGTGGCCAGCTGCGCTAGATTACGCGGTTGAGGATCCATGGCGCGAACAACTCGATCGAGATGGTCCCACAGATGCTCGATTGGGTTTAAGTCAGGTGAGTTTGCTGGCCAGGGGAGGACGGTAAACTCATCCTGGTGCTCTTCGAACCACGCACGTACACTGGCAGCTGTATGGCACCTCGCATTGTCCTGCTGGAAGATGCCATCATCCTGAGGAAAAACAATGCGCATGTAGGGGTGAACATGGTCCGCAAGGACAGATGCGTACTTGTATTGATCCATTGTGCCTTCCACAATGATCAGTGAACCTAGAGAATGCCAGGAAAACATTCCCCAGACCATAATGCTCCCGCCTCCAGCTTGGACCGTTCCGGCAATGGTTGCAGGGTGGTTCCTTTCAGAGGTTTCACGCCTTATACGCCAACGTCCATCTGTCCGATGGAGCATAAAACGCGATTCATCCGAAAACGCAACCTGTCGCCACTCAGTGGACGTCCAGCTGCTGTACTGGCGTGCAAATTCTAGCCTTCGCCGTCGATGAACAGCAGTCAGCATAGGTGCACGAACCAGGCGTCTGCTTCGGAGGCCCAGACGCAGCAATGTTCGCTGAATAGTACTTTGGGAGACACTTTTGGTAGCCCCTTGGTTCATTTTGGTGGTCAGTTGCTCAACGGTAGCCCGTCTATCTGCCCGAACGCATCTCCGCAACCGTCGTTCGCCTCTGTCATCTATGGCCCGTGGTGCACCACATTTGCCACGTCGCTGATTTTGGACAGTCCCATTTTGCCATGCACGGTACACTTTTACCACGGCGGCACGCGAACAGTTCACAAACTCAGCCGTTTCGGAAATGCTTCCACCCTTGGCCCGAAAGCCAATGATCATGCCCTTTTGGAAGTCGGATAAATCGCTTCGTTTCTGCATTACGCCAACGATTGAAATGTTTTCCGAAGCCCTCACACACCCTTTATATACGCTCAACTGCACTGTGCTGTCACCTGCCTTCTGTGATTGGTTATTTAACTCTGACATGGAAAGTACGTGGTGGTCACATTAATGTGACTGGACTGTGAATCTTTTGAACTTCACCACAGTCAAATTCTCCTCCTCCATCACAACGGAAACTTTTGACAACATGGCCAAGATTAGCGGCTTCATTGAGAAACGTATGTAGACAACTAACGTCACTTTTCTTTTTCAAAAAGATTTTACGATATTTGCTATAGTCATCTTTAAAGCAAACATAATATCTTGCACCACTAAAGGAGCCCACAGACATAGGGCCATTGACATCAGCATTAATGATTTCACCAGTTGACATCGCTCTATAGGGACGTGACTTGAAGGGTTTTCGATGAGCTTTTCCCAGAGCACATCCATCACAAAATTCACTTGTCACTGCATGACTTACAGATATGCCCATATCAGTTAGCAGTTTTCGAACGTGTCGCTTATTTTGGTGACCAAGGCGTTCATGCCATAGCTGCAAAGATTCAGTCTCGGAAGCAATACTTATCTCAGCTGGACTTGCTGGGATAACAACCCTCATAGACATAATGTATGTGCCATCTCTCCAGGATCCAACTGCAACAAGTTCTTCATTACGAAAAAATTCAGCATACCTTTCAGTCATTTTTACTTCAACTCCGTGCTTGGCAGCCTGTTGTACAGAGAATAGATGCCGTTTCACATCAGGTACATACCAGACATTTTCCATGTGAGCATCATACCATTTACCTTGAATACAAACTTCAATGTTTATTCTGCCAGATCCATATGCATAGATCTTGTTATTATCAGCAAGTGATACCTCAATTGGCACAGGAAAATGTTTGTAAGAAGTAAAGTACTGTTTGTTAGCAGTCATGTGGTGTGAAGCACCAGAATCACAGACCCAAACATCAGGGTGTGTTTTGTTTGCACTAGCGGCAAATGCACCTTTGTTATGCTTTGATACATTTAACTTTCTCTTAGGGCAGTCCTTACAAAGATGTGTATTCGAACCACACTTAAAACAGTTCTTTTGTTTGAAATTACTAGATTTATTACCTACAGTACTTTCAGGAAGTCTTTCCCCACTTTTCACAGTTTTTTGCTTAAAACCAGGCACACGAGCTGCAAATGCACCATAATCCACAGCAGCATTAGATTTAACATGTTGTTCAATTGTACACAATTTTTCAACAAGATTCTTGGTTGTTCGTTTATCAGAGTCTAGAGACTCCCAAACATTGCTGAATTCTTGGAATTCTGGACCCACAGTAAGCAATATTTTGCCATGCAGTAATTCTTCTGGAATATTACTTGATCCAATACGATTTAATTCACCATTCATATCCATGTAGATTCTTTCAACTTTAGCTGCATGTGTAGCAACATTGTCATTAGGATCTCTACCGACTTGAAAAAATTGTGTCATCAATAAATTAAGTCTCTGAATACTGCTTTGCTCAAAAACACTAATTAATTTGTCCCAAATGTCCTTTGCATTCGAGTACGTCATCACTAAATCCGCTACAGAAGCGCTCACAACGTACTTGCAATAAGCGCGGCTGCCTTAACGTTATCACGCCGCCATTCAGCCACCTTTTTCACGTGCTCTTCCGCACTAAAATCACCATTTACAGCGACTGGACAAATTTTAGTTCCATCAATAGTTGACGTGAGATCATATTGTTGAAAGTGCATTTTCATTTGCCACTTCCACTTGCTCCAATTTTCCGCTACTTCTAGTTTATCGATTTGTACTTTCAAATCCATAGCGTCTCGCTGTTAGGCCTAGCACGCGGTTCACTTTGCTTTTCAAAAAATTTTAGCAGATATTAAATTCACGCAGATTTAAAACACGCTGAGCCCATAACCTGTTGAAGTTATCGTAAAATACTATCTGGGCTAAAAACAAAAAGCAATTAATTAAGTACAAATAAACCAGGAAGCATATTAGAAACAAGCAACGTAACCGCTTTATTAGCGTATGCTACAGTCGTAACAACTACAGAGAGTAAAACATGAGTTGAGTAGTAGCTTGTGTGATACAGAGTTGAGTAGTAGTTTGTCTGACACAGAGTTGTTACCACAATATTCTGAAATTAGTAACAGAAATAATTATATACTTTACTCCCTTTCCTCCTTCCTTCCATAATTCTACATGATACTTTGCCATTTGTTTAACACATTATCAAGACCAAGCCCAAGTTTCCAGAAATATCATTACTCTACGAAGCAACATTAAAAACCATCTATGTAATATAAATTAATGAACATTTGTAATACTTAAAATAATCGGTACTTACGTATTATCGCAACCAGGTTGGCGCGATTTGTAAGTTTGAGTAAAAAGTATGAATGGAAAGAAAATGTACATTTATTAATTACAGATAATTTTTAATACAGTTTTTTATATTATTTTGTTTTAAAATATAAAATATCAATTAAACGCTTCCGGTTTCGAATTTGAATAAGTTACAGAATTATTTTTTCGGCGCAAATCCATAAAGTTATATTTGTGATTAACACTTCCATGCAGAAATACAGCATTTTCCAACTCACTTGTCTTGTATCCTTTCCAGCAATCTGAGTAAATGATGCTTCCTTCCTTGATATTTTCGCAAATTTTTTCCATGAGGGTAACGGCGCTTCTGTTAGGTACAGTAACCAAAAAAGTCTCTTTCGTTTCTCGGCAAATTCCGCCGAAAACCCATTGCTGTGGTAGTACACGCCCAGTGTTATTTTTTCTTTTTATAAATAAACTTTCGTCTATTTCCACAATAAGTCCTTCGCCGCCTATTTGCTTTCTTTCTTTTTCATCCATTTCAAGGACACATATCTCTCGCATGTAATTATTCCAATCTATAACAGTTTTATCAGCAATTCCCATCTCATCTGCACAGAATTTAATTTATGTTAACTCTTACACCAACAATAAATGAAGCGCACCGCTGTCACAAATGAAAATCGGCTACCTTCAAACCAATTTCCGGTTCTCACACCCAAGTGTTGATTGCACTCTTCGACGTTACATTTCCAGAAGATTTCCTTTCCAAAATACAGTTTCATTTTATGAGAATTTTTACAAGTACGTTCGTTCGGTATGATTCCATATCCCTGCAGCAATTAAACAGCATCTTTTTCACTCGCAGGCAGATCCCAAATACCCATAGTTAAAGTATTTCAGGACATTCAATCTAACCAGTAAGCAAAATAATTTCTTTACGAAAAACCACGTATTACACGTAGGGTTGCCATAAGTAGAGTCGCCAAATTTGGCGATTTATGCGAATTTTGGCCTGGTTGCGTTAATACGTAAGTACCAAATAATCAGAATTTTTTTTTCTGAATAAGAAGTATTTTATAATTCCATTCAGATTTCATGTCTCTTAAATACAAAAACAAAACAAAAACGTAATATATTTCAAATGTATTTTCTGTTTATTCATTTTCTCCAATTGCAGACAAATTACATATACATTGAATTATCTAAATAGGCAGCAGACAATATTTTTAACAAAATTTTAAAGCGATTTGTTAGTGTAAGAAATTTTTTTTCTTGCTATCAAAGCATTAAATGGATAGACATTCTTGTTCATAAATATAACCTTTTTTTAGAACTCTGCACATGTAGTTGATTTCTAAAAACCTTATTAAAAATTAACATTTATCTAACAAGTTATATATTAACATTTATATAAGAAATTAATTAACAAATTATATTGACATTTATTTACCAAAATATAACAATTTATATTTTTTTCTTGTTATAAACTCTTCACATGATTATTAAATATTCATGTGAAGAGTTAATAATTATGTGAATAATATACCACATATTATTCATATAATTATTAAACGATTAAAATAATAGCAAGCAGTTTTCATTGTGTTCATTATAATGTTCTTTAATGTGTCTCAAAACTAAATGTTCTTTACTTAAAAGTTTTCTATTGCTACCATGTTTGGCAATCCTTTAACAATATAATCCACATTGTTACTTTTCAAAGCATATTTCAACACTAAAGAGCCAAAACATTGTGACCACTTACTCAATAGCACATCGTGCAACTTTGGCCGGCATAACAACTTCAACTGGCCTTGGCATGGACACAGCTTCCTGGTAGACGACTGGAGATAGGTTGTACCAAATGTTTAAGCAGTGATCACACAAAATTTAGATATTCCGACATGGTGATGTTTGAGCTCTGAGCTACCACTCCATGAAATCCAAAATGTGCCGTATCGCGTTAAGATCCGGTGAGTTAGGTAGCCTGGATATTAATTGGAATTTATTCTTATCCTCCTCAAACCACTCCAACACATCAATCCTTGTGACATGGGCTGTTGTCCTGCTGGAAAATTCCATTTCCAGTGGCTGTCTGGCACCAATTTTGCTGTACCAACAGGGTCAATCTCCAAAGTCCTTTTTCTTTGATGACACGTGGACATCAACATCTTACCACCTACTGCTGGTTTCACCATCATTTATCCACTTTGCATAAATACAATCAACGGCAGATCGTGAAAAACCTACCAGGAGTTCAGTTTCGTAGATACTTGTTTCGAACCTTCATTCAAGTTGATTCAAAATGTGGGACACATTTTTCCAGCGCTCATAATGTTTTGTCCCGTCAGTGTCTATGCAAGGGTGATAATACGATAAAAGGAACTTTTACACTCAATGTATGTACACATTTTGCTGCATTATGATTGAAATACAAAGCAGAACAAAAACAAAATTTACAACCAAGAGGCTAGCAGGTTAAACCTATTATTAAATTATTATCCTAACCTATTATTAAAAATGAATTGAGCTGATTGTTGTCTTCACTACGAAATGAATTACTGAAAGAAACATTATTATGGAATTATTTTACATGACATATTGCCATGCATAATTACTATTAATAACACTTTAAATATACTTGACCATTAATTTCAAACTTCAATATAAAAATCAAATCAATAAAAATTTAGGTCTTTTTTTTTTTTGAAACAAATCAGTGGTCTCAAAATTTAGTTATTAATGATTATTCTTTTTTCTATTTTGTAAAAAATCTGGTGTAAAGAAAATGGTTTACCCAATAACTGCATTCAGGATGATTCAACCAATATGGTATTCAGTTTCACGATAAATTAATATACTTATCAAAGAATGAAATTTGCATCAAGCAATGTATCCTGAAATGTATAATATCTGCATATTTATAATTTAATATATAAAAGACAACAACATATGTGGCAATTAAAAGCATCAGTTCTAAATAAAATTAAAAATCACGAAATATACTAAATTCATAAATAAATTAGTTCACACTTTAAAAGAATTAGCACTTATAATCAATAAATCACATGGAATATGATATAAAAACTTGTTATTGGCATAATAGAAAATGAACCCAAAATTCCTCAGAAAATTTAACAAACAAAAATAAAATCATTTTCTTAACAGCAGTTTTGTAAATTCTTCAAATAATAATAATAGTTTTTATTTTGAATTATACAATACATAATATACAATTTTCCATATGTAACTTTTATACATATTTATATTTCAAAATATTGCTTCTCACACACACTAAATGCAATTTAAAATAAAAAAGATACTGCGAGGAGTTTCTTAATATTTTCATGAATTTTGGGGTTACACATGTTATGAGAGAGATAAAATTAATTATATTTTACTTATACAACAGATCAGATTAAAAAATTCAAAAATTACAGTATATTAGAATCCAAATTTGGAGAAATATAAGCATAACAATATTAACAAATAAAAGGAGTACATTTTTAATTTATTGGAACAAGTTTTGTTGGAATAAGAAAAAAAAAAATGCTCAGTATTTTTCAATTATTTTCACAATTCCAACTTACAGTACACAGTAAGCTTTCGGCATTTATGAGTATGCATGCAGTAATACATAATAAGCATGTATAAATAGGTAGAACATGCTAACTTAAATATAACTTAATGGCCTGTTTCACCAAATAGTATCCAGCAATTGCAAATATATAAACAGTCATTACATAAAAAATTTTCTCACCGCATATAATGCTTCATGGACAGAATGTTTTTGTCGGTGAGCTATTAATATAGCCAAATAGATTTCCTTTGTTAATTCCCAATGTCATGAATAGTTTGCAATTTTTCGTGGGAATGCAGATAATCAGAATGTACCAATGTTGACAAAATAAAAATAAAGTTCTCTCTCCCCCCCAAATTTTAGAACTCAGATTTGGAATTTTCAAATATCATATTAGTATTCATAATGAAAAGAATATACTAAAATATTAAATGTTACATGAACTAATAATGAGCAACAAAAATCAGCATATCATGAGCAAATTTGCAGTCAATAGTTTTGAATTTTTCATGCCTGCGAATGATGCAAACTATAGTTTAGGAAATTTACTTGTTACCTACTGATTCTTTTTACTTTTTTTAATAACTTAAAAATATTTAATTAGGTATTCTGAATTTTATGCTTTTTTGCTAACACATATAAAATGATTAGTTTAGTTTTTAAAATTTTTTTGGCTTTTTTCACACTTCTTAACACTTTATTAATTTCCTTGATTTTGAAATATAAAAGAAGTTACATATGAGTTGGCAATATGTTCCCACAACTGAAAGGCATGAAGATGGCATTTAAGCCAATCATGATCAATAGTTTTCAGCTCGCATATAATTTTGGATTTTACATTTTTATGATTACATACTTTCTCAAACACAGTTTTGAACCTTTTACCCATCTCACACACAGATAAACTAATGTGAGGGGTAACACAATCCATCTTTCATAAAATCATATTCTTTGAAATGTAAAAAATAGATGTGTGTGTCTAAAGTTTTATTTGAAACAAGAACACTTTTGCACAACAGGCACAAAGGAAACTTTTAATGCCCGCTGAGCTATATACCCAGCAACATAGGCTGAAGAATTTTGCTCAAATACATAATGTACTGCACCTGCAGTAGGAATATCTACAGCATTACCTGCAGTCTCAGTTAATGGAAGCAACAGGTCATCAAAATCAATTTCCAGTTCATTTTCTTCATCACCAAACACTGGCTCAGAGTTCTTGTTAACTGTAAGCACCTCAGCAGGTATCAAAACTGTATCATGATCAGGTTCACAGTTTGATAACCTACTTATGCTAATTACATTCTGTGCCATTAGAAATCTCATTCTCTGTTGAAAATCATATGCAGTAGGATGGTCATTATTCCCACCTCTGCGTCTGACAACAGAGAAAAAATTTTCCAAGGCGTCCTGGGTGAAACGACACATCAAAATAAAAGGAACATTCTCTAGGAGAATAGGGATTAAATGCTGGAATGCAGAAAGAGTCAATCTCCATCCAAACAAACTGGGAAAGGATATTTTCTTTTTTGTTTGGAATTCAATTGACTTAATTAAATCCAGCATTTGTACCCAAGTCTCCATATGAATAGAATTCTTACTTACAGCTGAAAGGAAAGGGTTATTATGATTAATTTTTCTGCTCTTCAAACTGTCAAATAACTTATTGACGTTTGAACAGAAATCAGCTGTGTGACTAGCCAATGCTCGCAAACGACCCACTGCACTCAGGAAGCACAACCCAGGAGCCACAGAATGGCTGAAGACTTGTGCAGCCAGTTTCATATTCATAGTACTAAGGCCGTCTACATTAACATGGCGGTCAGATAACTTTGGAGCAATTCAGTGAGGCATTTGACGTTTAAATTCCCACAAGGATTTTATGTGCTCCCAACTAGCAACCTTATTATTCAAAAACTTGACATCATATTTAATAAAATTGTTTCTCAAGTATTTCAACAGGTGAGGCACATCAAAAACTGTGAACACCTTTCTATCTTGGCACATAATGTATGGTCTTTCTTCTGTGACTCTCATAGCTTTGGTGTAGCACATCATATTATTAGCTCCACCATCGCATACAATAGCCACAGGTGTCAAACCGCAATCAAATAATTTCTAAAGGGCTTCCATAACCAAAGTATAAAAAAAAAAAAAAAAACCAAAAACCTGTTTCCACTTCTTACACAGCTCACGTACCATAAAAACAAGAGCATGAGTTGCATACTGGGGAATTACTGTGGGTTTACTGTAGGAACCATAATTTTCAAATCCAACAATACGATCATTTTTTTTATCATATAAGAGACCACGTTTTAGAGTCATCTCATCAAAAGACAAAATGCAATATTTGTCTTGGCATTTCAGCTTACTGACAACTAACCTCAAAAACTGAAGTACAGCAGCTGAAAAGCCAGGTTCCAGATAAATGCCAGAAATACTTTTACGTAATGTAGGCTTACTTGGCAAGTTAAAAAAAGCCTTTAAAGTATCATATGCTTTAGGACTACTCAAATAGATCTGAAGGCATAAGTTTTTGTCCTCCAGCGACAATCGTTGTCCATATTTTGATAATGATGATGCTTTCAATTGCCCTTTAATGAAACTGTAAATTACAGGACTGACCATTGGTTGAATCACCTTAAGTATATCTGCGAGGGATTTCTTGTCACGACAATACTTTCTCTTTAAGTATGATACTTGGCTTGTTAATCTTTTTATTTTTAAACTCTTTGGAGTGTAAACTTTGGAGTGTGTTTCTGGTGTTTTAAATGCTTCCTTCCTTTGGTCTTCACTATTTGCAGATGGCAGTTCTTGAGCTCCAGTCTCGTCTGTTTTTTCTGTTTGAGTCAGTGACACCATTTCAGTATCTACTATTGTTCGAATTTCATCATCTATAAGAATAAATATAAAAAATACTTTATTTAAATATTACATAATCCTTTACAGTTCAAATTTGCAATTTAATAAGTTAACAAATTTACAGTGCTCAGTATTTCTGGAAGACTTTTCTCTTAATTCTTAAATTACTTATCATTACTGACACAGCTTTTATTTATTTATGAGCTATTTTTTACTCTATGAATAGTTCTATGCCTTGTGATTTTTTTTAGTGGGTCACTGTAGTGAAATATTAGTTTATAGATTTTTAAATACAATGTGATAGAACTAGTGCCGATTCTAAACTGTTGGCAATTGACGTGCAATTAAAAAAAAAGGAAGTTTATTTTTACTGACAAAAGATTCTTTAAGTTATCCGCCTTCTCATTTTTATCACAAAACGATACAATATTTATGTTTCTAGCCTTGGGTTTAGACGTTTTCAATAAACATGTGGAATACTAGAGGGCCACAAAAATTAGTTGAGCAAGAAAAAAAATTACAAAACTTCAGAAGCAGCAATGATCTTTAACGATTTTCATTGCTTTTTAGGTTTTGAACTTATACTCAAGGTACTGTAGTAAATTTTAAATAAGTAATCACCTGTGATCCAAGAATGGATTACTCCGTTTAACATTGATTTTTATGGGAAAAATAGTTTTACTTTACAAACAAAAAACACACTGCTTGCAAACTTTTTGAATGATAAATGGGCATCAGGAAAAAATTAAATTTGTAAACTGAAGTTTCATTGTTATGATTCGTGAAATTGATAAAATTAAAAAATATCAGATAAAATATGAAAATTGCTGCAAATATATTATAAGTGCCAATACTTACGGCTACATTTAAAATAATATTTAAAGATTTTCACAACACTAATCATAAACTATTTTTGAAACATAAGAAAGGTTTTTAATTTACATTTAAGGTCTTCAATATTCTACATCTCATTAATTAAAATTACTAGTTCACAGATTCTAACATTTAGAAATTTGAAAAGGATTTGTAGTAAAAATGTTAATACTGCAATGTGGGGTATGAAAATATGTTTATAGAACTTACATGATTTGTATATTTAGATAAAATTTCGCTTGTCAACATGGAAATAAAAAGCTACCGCTAAAAAATGATGGTATTTACTACATTCAGAAATTACACTATTTTTTTAAGTTTAATGAGAAAAAGTACATATTCTTTGCACGTAAGTAAATTAATTCATCTTCCGGCCTTTAATGTATATAATGTAAATCTCCTTCTTATATTTTTTTAATATTTCCTTTTAGTTTCATGTGAGTATATTTTTATTCATCTTTTCTTCTTTGTTTAATTGTTTTTACAGAGATTGCACTGTGTTCATTATTTTTAGAAAGTTTGCATTGAGTTAATGTAATTAAAGTTGAAAGTGTTGGGAGACGATTTTCTCAAGTAAGAAAATAGAACTCACTCTTATAAGAATATATCCCAATTTTAAGATCGGTTTTAAAACTTGACTGTACAGTCAATTTCGTACTGCATTCTAATTAGCAGTTTTACTTCAACTCATCTCACTTATACTCAACTTACTTAACTTGAACTCATCTTACTAAAAACGTTTCTGTCATAATTCTTGTTTAAGAAAAAGATGAAACTCTTTCGCATTTGTTAATTATTGTTAATTGATCGGAAGTTAGTTTGTTCGCCTTGAAAAGTCAACTAATTTCCGGTCAATGACTATAATTACTTGGTTTATTGATTGCATTTTCACTTTTAATTATACCTTTTTAATGTTTCCATTTTAAATTTATTCTAGATTCAATTTGTAAATATGCTAATGAGTTATACTTAATTTGAATAGTATTCTAACTATTTTTGTCATAGATAATATACTAAATAATCTATTAGAAGATGTATATATAATTAGAAAACTTATTCATTTATCATCTCCAAGGAACAGAAATTCAATTAAAACCGTGAATTATTACAAGAAAAAGAATTTTTTAGTCGTTTATTATATATATATATATATATATATATATATTCCACACTGGCCGTGGCGTATCATTGCTTCAGCAAAATGACGTTTTACCCCCCACTTCTAAATTACACCTTATTGGTGATTTTCAGTTTCTTTTCTGGTTGCTTCCTTGTTTTAGAATTCTTATTCTGGCAACCTCTTTCAATTTTTTTACGCTTTTAATTTTAGCTGCTGCTTTGGATACACGTATGGTCAATTTCTTTCTCTTTATTAATGCAATTGGTCTTAAGACACTTTTGTTTTATTTCTTGTTTTGGTTTACTAAGTCTAATTTTTTTAGCTCATTGGGATCTCCCTTAAAATTATGTAATTTTTGACTCATGCCTAAATGCTACTTTTTTTATTTGTACATTAGCTTTACCAAGTTTTTGTAAAGTTTAATCAGTAGTACTTTTAGTTATTTTAAATTTTATGGCAGTTACGTCAGGAAAAGAAACGATAAGAATTGAGACCTATGGTATTATGTATATTTTTATCTATTTTTATCTGTTAAAAAGTTTTTTCGCTTTTGTCTCAATTATTGTCGTTTGACGAAACGCGTAATGGAGTTTAGCTATGCACGAGTGGTTGCGCTTTTCCCTTGATAAGTCCGCAACAAGCTCGACGTAGGCTAAATTGCCATTTACTGCCATTCTTTGAAATTTTTTCTGGTGTTTTATTTTAATTTATGTTGTGTTTAAAATGGTTTTTATTTTTTACGTGTTATTTTTAAATG